>APFE031317038.1:131644-148052 GCA_000404065.3 Pinus taeda | reverse complement strand
TTGAGGCATGCGAGCGTTTTCTTGGTCACAAGGGGATACGGAGTGGGATAGCCACACAGGATACAATACTCGGTCTGCTGAAAGTACGGAATGAACATCAGGGATGAAAGGAAAAGGTGAATCATTTCATCATGCTGACAGAGAGGAGAAGTGGATGAGTGGGATCCCGGAGCAGTTAAGAATTCCTAAGACATGCACTCATATGCGAAAGAAACAGCGTAAACTAGGTCATTTAAGAATACAATCTCATAACTGTTTCTGAAGAAAACATAGAAAAATGCAGAAATTGAACTTAAGGTGTATTGAAACAAATCTTAAGCTATTCTTTTTTCCTACGATTTAGAAGGCGGAAAGGTGATAAAAACATAAAATAAAATAGGAAAGAGGAACACTTATTGGATCATGTAGAAGCACAGGAATTCCGTGATCATTCCTTGGCCAAGAGAAAACATCAAGTTGTTTCGCAATCCATGCTTTTAGCAATCTTTGATTATGGAAATTTATTACAGTTACAGTGCGAGTCTTTGCTAAGAGAAAATGCTGGAAATAAGACTGACCAACAACTACTATCAACCAACAAACCCCTCACAACGTTGCTTAGGGTGGTATTTATAAACAAAATATCGGAAAGACATCATTACAAATGACCTTGACAGGTCTGCTTAGAACTCTTCAAAAATCTAAATGCTGTTGGAATTAAATGCAAGTAAATCTTTTGGCAACATTGGGGGCAGCTGGATCGGAACAGGTGACGAGGTGGCCCTTGGGGACCAGATGCGGTGCTGCTGAATGATTGTGCTTTGGGGCTGCAGTTCAGCGTTGGTGTGAATTGAATGTGCAATAATTATGATTTGAGAGCTTCAAGTAGTTCCGCTCTCCTTCTATGAATTTGCTTGAAGATATTCAATTTTCTCTTGCTTCAGGTCGCTGCTCAAAATATTCACTGATACACTTTGTCGCTACATTGATGGCTTCTGCCGTCGACTGATACTCTTTGACACGCTTGATGCCTGCTGATTTGATCTGATACACTTTAAACTCTGTGAATGATCTGCTGTTGTCTTTAAACCGGATCCTTTGGCACGATCGGGCGATTTTCGGGCTTTTTCGGCGCGCAATGGGCTCGGCAATCAGAAGATTCCCTGAAGATTCCTCGAAATGGCCTATTTCCCATAGCGATAAACTGCCTCCGTTTCTTGATTTGGAGCTCCGAAATGCGATTTTTCTTCCTGCGCGAAGCCTTTTCAGCTTTCTGGCTACTGACGTAAGGATGGCATCAGTTGTACGGTGGATGACGTCAGCTGTTGGTCCCTGGTACAGAGCAACGTTGTGATATACTGGATGTACTGTGGTGAAGAAACTCCGAGGCGATATCGCGATATCGCATCAGCGGGAAACGAGGGGGGAATTAGTTTGGAGAGTTGGCACTTGCGATTGCCGATCGGCGATATCGCAATATCGCATCGGCGGGGGAATGGATGGGCAATGGATTGCATGAAGATGAGAGTGCAAAGGTGCGATGTGAAAACGGCTTTGAGGAGGAAAGAGCAAGTAAGTGGGTGTGAAGGGCTTTTGAGGTTTCGGAAGGGGTCTGATTACCTCGGAGGGACTTTATACTTTGGAAGGAGTCCATTGTATCTGGAAGGTGGTTTTGGAGGTCAGGGGCTCTTGCTGAGTTTCAGATAAACTGAGAAATTCCCGGGCGTACTTATGGTTATTTTTCAACCAGGGGGAGGGATATTACATAGGGGGATTTTACTTAATATTAATAAGGGGATGGGAAGAATAGGGAGCTAAATAATAATGTTAGTGGTTAATATGGACATGGTAAGACAGCGATAAGTTCGGGAGAGCTTAGGCTGTTACAAGGGGGTAGGACCATACTTTGGAAGAAAATATGGAACAACTTTGAGTAAAACAGATCTTTACTCAAGCCAGTATTATGGAGATGATGGAACTTAAGAGGTGTCAAGCAGATCTTGACCTCTTTAGGGAAGTTAGTTAATGATTTGGGAAAACAGAGGAGGGGAGTCAGTTATACCTCTTTTGAGCCTTTATGCTTACAAATCCTTGCTGATTATGTTCTGCATGATATGATACCTGAAAACCTGGAACTGGTCAGCAATTCAACAACCTCAGAACTACCTACCCAGCCTACTTGCCTAGCATTTTTTCTTCTTTTGTTTGGGGGTGCACTTAGACTTGCAAACCCGTCATTCATTTTCTTTTGATGCTTTCCTATCTACATACTACCCTTATTTCTTCCGGAGCCCAGATTAAGCTGTTGGGCTCCTCTGCTTCTCTACCTATCTAAGAATCTGCCAAGATTAAACTGTTTGGACATATTTACAATCTCTATATTCTAAAACAGGAAATTTAAACCTAGGGAGACCAAGATTAAACTGTTTGGACCTCCCTTTAACTAAAAATAGCAACACCGGGATAACTTTACAAAATTTGAAGGCAATTAGATGAACTCTTGAAGTAGCCTTCTTCATTTGGAGACTGTTTGAGAAAATATGGAGCATCGCAGCAAGAAAAGTACAACATATTTGGCCTGTGAAATGCCAATCATGAAAAATGAATACCTGCTGTAGCAGGAAGCTAAAAGTGGCTCCACTCGGGGATGGCTTCTCCTTCTGAGGAGTCAAGAATAGCAGGCCAGAATGCCTTGGTTTTTAGTTTCTTGCTGTCTTCTGCAAAACTGGGAAACACTGCCTACTTTCTTCCGCGTGTTTCTCAAAATATGCAACCACACAGGTCAGCCGATCTTTTCAAAATTTGGTTTCTTCCACTGTAAAGCTGCAGACTGGTTGCATTGATTTATCTGAGGAGGACCCCAGCGCAGTCGCCATTATGTTATCACTCAGGTTGTCCCTAGGCTCCTAATAGGGATACGGTCGAGGTAACCACAAACCAATCTTCTGATTGCAGATTCTAGCCCACCTACAACCGGAGAGGGCTCTCTCCTTTTGATTCAAACTTATTTGATGATTTTAGGCTAGCTTTCTGACTTCAAGGGAATGTTGACTATGATTGGAAATAAGGTAGGATTCTCGAACAAAGAGGCACAGTAAGGTGTGATAAGTTTCGAACCATTGGGCATGGAGTCACAGATTGAGGCATGCGAGCGTTTTCTTGGTCACAAGTGGATACGGAGCGAGATAGCCACACATGATACAATACTCGGTCTGCTGAAAGTACGGAATGAACATCAGGGATGAAAGGCAAAGGAGAATCATTTCATCATGCTGACAGAGAGGAGAAGTGGATGAGTGGGATCTCGGAGCAGTTAAGAATTCCTAAGACATGCACTCATATGCGAAAGAAACAACGTAAACCAGATCATTTAAGAATACAAGCTCATAACTGTTTCTGAAGAAAACATAGAAAAATGCAGAAATTGAACTTAAGGTGTATTGAAACAAATCTTAAGCTATTCTTTTTTCCTGTGATTTAGAAAGGCGGAAAGGTGATAAAAACATAAAATAAAACAGGGAAGAAAAACACTTATTGGATCATGTAGAGACACAGGAATTCTGTGATCATTCCTTGGCCAAGATAAAACATCAAGTTGTTTCGCAATCCATGCTTTCAGCAATATTTGATTATGGAAAAATATGACAGTTACAGTGCGAGTCTTTGCTCAGAGAAAATGCTGGAAAGAAGACTGACCAACAACTACTACCAACCAACCAACCCCTCACAACGTTGCTTAGGGTGGTATTTATAAACAAAATATCGGAAAGACATCATTACAAATGACCTTGACAGGTCTGCTTAGAACTCTTCAAAAATCTAAATGCTGCTAGAATTAAATGCAAGTAAATCTTTTGGTTGTGCTGGGGACAGCTGGATCGAAACAGGTGACGAGGTGGCCCTTGGGGACCAGATGCGGTGATGCTGAATGATTGTGCTTTGGGGCTGCAGTTCGGCATTGGTGTGAATTGAATGTGCAATAATTATGATTTGAGAGCTTCAATTAGTTCCGCTCTCCTTCTATGAATCTGCTTGAAGATATTCAATTTTCTCTTGCTTCGGGTCGCTGCTCAAAATATTTGCTGATACACTTTGCCGCTACATTGATGGCTTCCGCCGTCGACTAATACTCTTTGACACGCTTGATGCCTGCTGATTTGATCTGACACACTTTAAACTCTGTGAATGATCTGCTGCTGTCTTTAAACCGGATCCTTTGGCACGATCGGGTGATTTTCAGGCTTTTTCGGCGCGCAATGGGCTTGACAATCAGAAGATTCCCTGAAGATTCCTGGAAATGGCCTATTTCCCGTAGCGATGCGCGAATAGTGCCTTGCGCTATTCGCGCATCGGAAACTGCCTCCGTTTCTTGATCTGGAGCTCCGAAATGCGATTTTTCTTCCTGAGCGAAGCTTTTTCGGCTTTCTGGCTGCTGACGTAAGTATGGCGTTCACTGTACGGTGGATGACGTCAGCTGTGGGTCCCTAGTACAGAGCGATGTCGTGAGATACTGGATGTACTGTGGTGAAGAAACTCCGATGCAATATCGCGTCGGCGGGGAACGAGGGGGGAATTAGTTTGGAGACTTGACACTTGCGACTGCCGATCAGTGATATCGCAATATCGCATCGGCGGAGACGGAGGGGTGAATGGATTGGACACTCGGCGTTTGTAATCGCCGATCGCCGATATCGCAATATCGCATCGGCGGGGTAACGGATGGGCGATGGATTGCATGAAGATGAGAGTGCGAAGGTGCGATGCGAAAACAGCTTTGAGGAGGAAAGAGCAAGTAAGTGGGTGTGAAGGGCTTTTGAGGTTTTGGAAGGGGTCCGATTACCTAGGAGGGACTTTATACTTTGGAAGGAGTCCATTGTATCTGGAAGGTGGTTTTGGAGGTCAGGGGCTCTTGCTGAGTTTCAGATAAACTGAGAAATTCCTGGGGGTACTTATGGTTATTTTTCAACCAGGGGAGGGATATTACATAGGGGGATTTTACTTAATATTAATAAGGGGATGGGAAGAATAGGGAGCTAAATAATAATGTTAGTGGTTAATATGGAGATGGTAAGACAACACTAAGTTCGGGAGAGCTTAGGCTGTTACAAGGGGGTAGGACCATACTTTGGGAGAAAATATGGAACAACTTTGAGTAAAACAGATCTTTACTCAAGCCAGTGTTATGGAGATGATGGAACTTAAGAGGTGTCAAGCAGATCTTGACCTCTTTGGGGAAGTTAGTTAATGATTTGGGAAAACAGAGAAGGGAAGTCAGTTATACCTCTTTTGAGCCTTTATGCTTACAAATCCTTGTTGATTATGTTCTGCATGATATGATACCTGAAAACCTGGAACTGGTCAGCAATTCAACAACCTCAGAACTACCTACCCAGCCTACTTGCCTAGCATTTTTTCTTCTTTTGCTTGGGGGTGCACTTAGACTAGCAGACCCGTCATTCATTTTTCTTTTGATGCTTTCCTATCTACTTTCTACCCTTATTTCTTCAGGAGCTCAGATTAAGCTGTTGAGCTCCTCTGCTTCTCTACCTATCTAAGAATCTGCCAAGATTAAACTGTTTGGACAGATTTACAATCTCTATATTCTAAAACAGGAAATTTAAACCTAGGGAGACCAAGATTAAACTGTTTGGACCTCCCTTTAACTAAAAATAGCGACACCGGGATAAATTTACAAAATTTGAAGGCAATTAGATGAACTCTTGAATTAGCCTTCTTCTTTTGGAGACTGTTTGAGCAAATATGGAGCATCGCAGCAAGCAAAGTACGACATATTTGGCCTGTGAAATGCCAATCATGAAAAATGAATACCTGTTGCAGCAGGAAGCTAACAGAAGTTATGAGATACTAAGCTGATCTGGGTAAATATAGAGGTGAGGGTAATTACAGAAGCGTGTAAGTAGATAAATCACCTATTTAGGGTCTGCAAACAATAGTCGAAGACCTTTTGCGAAGGTCTAGAGATCAATTAAGGGAAGTATATCGATAAGCCCTAAAGGGCTTGTTGATCAGTGCAAAGGCAGAGTTAAGGCACAAAATGGCATCATTACCATCTCTGGGTGCAGAAACTTGGTTCCAACATCCCCCCATACCGCTTTGGGTGAGACTTCAGTCCGTGCTCTGCGGATTGATGCCGAAAGGGCCAATAGTGTAGGGATTTGTTTGGCTAATTAACACTTAACCTAGGTCAGGGCCCACTAGGCCAACAATGGGTATTCCCACCTCAGACATGAGTTTTATTTCTAAATTTTTCCACAAGTATTCGATGGGCTAGAACCTGGTGATATCCTCCTCGTTTTTTTGATTACTCCTCTCTCTATACTTAATATATTTAGGCCATCATGTACCCCTTATGACCTCACATATTAGGGGGCATTTGTTATAACATCATTTAGCACTCCTGTAGGACTTGATTCTCTTTTATGGCCCTATGCAATCCCTTTTCCAATATAGACTTGATCTTATATTAAAAAATAATATTTCAAATTCCATATGCGACTCTGCCCACACTAAATCACCTACATACGTGGGTGCTATAACACTGCACATATGTATACCTCTCAAAATATGAAAAAATAAAATAAAATATTAATTTTTGGGTGGGGTTTATGGGTTTTACCAAGAACCCACCTACAGGAGCCCATGGCAAAACTGAATTAACCAATTTCAAGTGGTATATATACACCTCTTGGGTAGGCCTGATTCATACAAGAGAAGGGCTATCAACATTATACCCATTTTTCTCCCATATGAAGTCTATTTTTCTTGTGCCTCCTACACTCCCAGACTCTAAGGAAACCATGGTTTCCTTTGTAGAGATTCTTATTATCCTTATAACATCTCCTTCCACTTGTTACAGAGGTTGACTTCATGGCTCAGGCTAGACGGATCAGGAGGAAGGCTTCATCAGTGCCTTTGGCCTGGATCAAGTTGTACCTTTCCTGTGCCTATTGTTGTTAATCAATAAAGAAGCTCATGTATTGTTCTTGAGATATTATTGTCTCATGAAAAATATTTTATATTCTTATATATGATGATCTAACATATCTTTTATGTATGCACATTGAATTATCTATTATGTATATGCTTTTGTGAATTGACTTACAAGTCTGCTCATTCTGGAGGAAGCAAAGGGTTTGGACCCTAGAGGAACATATTCAAATGTAGGACCTCTGGGTATGTTACCAAATCCATGTTTGATAATTCATATGTTTGGCGTGCTTGTTTGAATACTCTTTATTGATTATCTTGTTCTGCACTATTGAGGCTTTCAATGCTTTCCTTATGGAAATTTTCCCTCCAACATATTTGCAGATGCTTAATTAGCTCCTCGCTACTTAGAAAAACAAGAGAAATCCATCCTACATTTTCAATACATTTTTAGGATTGTGGGGACTGAGAGTTTGCAACCCAATCAAAGGAGATGGTATGCTCTACCACACAGTCTGAAGATCATGTTAGAAAATTATATATTACAGAGCAATGGAACACATAGAATATTGCACAAATATAAACACAGAAAATGCATAAAACTAGAGAGACACAGATATATGTGGTTCACCCAGTTTGGGCTACGTCCACCCCAAATAGCCAGTCCTTCCTTTCCGTTATCCAGCAAAATGAAGAGATACAACCTATAGCAGATCTATTGTAATATCCTCTGTTTTCTCTCACAGTCTCACCTCTCTGTTTCTCACTTAGAGAATACACATCTATTACACAACATCAATACAATGCCCTCATACAAAGAGAGGGGTTTCCTTCTAGGGAAAAAAAACCCTAAACTAAACATAAGTTCTACTATCAGATCATCCGCCTGATGAACGGCCCAGATTGACTAGAAATTACTATACTTTTACAAGGCAATTTTACATCTGTTTTTAGCTTCGATGGTGCTGCCCCCGAACCCCCTGCCAGGGGACCGCTAGCCCTGGACCCCCAGCCGAGGGGGATGCGCCTCCCCCCCCCCCCCCCCCCGGCCCACCCCCCAAACCCTCGCAAGGGGACAAATCCCCCCCAATACCCCGCAGGGGGGACAAGTCCCCCCCGCACCCCCCCCCCCCGCCCCAAACGTGGAGGGGTGTACAAACTTCCTAGGGTATACATCTGGCTAAAACAAAGACCTCTAAATAATCATGCTCCACACCCAACAGATCAAGGAATACCACTCCCCTGAGAGGTTGAGGAATGCATTATAGAGAAGCCCATTCTATAAGAGGATTATTCAGAGATTGAAGATCAATTGGATATGGATGAAAATCAGTCCTCCTTTATTATTTGGTTTATAAGAAAGAAGAGAGAAGGTAGAGGAACAAAGAGAGTGGACACTAGTAGAGGAAAATGCAGGTTTTTATCCACAAGTGGGCACACCATCTAAAGTTCCTTGGGATGTCAGAGAGGCTACCAAATCCATGCATGAGCTACATATTAGTGAGTAGGTTTCTCAAAGGGTAAGGAACACCTTCAGTAGGGGGGTGATGATGGTCCTCATTTATAAGTAAATAATAAGGCCCATATGGCTTACCTTCAACCTATATTTACCCCTTTCCTCACATTTATAGGCATACTTTTTACTATTATGTGGTTATTAGGAAGACTAAAGGATGACTATCATATATTGTGGCCTAATGTGCTTAATGTGTAGGAAAAGGTTGGATTTACCATGCAAAGATACGATGGAAGGAAGTTGGAGAAGATGTAGGAGGATGGTATCCTACATTTACTCACCCAAATATTGAATTTCTCCCTACATTTACTTACTTACAATTTAAAGGTCCAATAGTAGTTGATGAACACGAGGACTAAAGGGAGAAGTATCCATAATTTTTTTGAATTTTTTAGGGAAGCAAACCTCTTTCTAAGGAGGCTACCCGTCAGTCACTCTTGTATAAATAATAAAGCCTAAGGGCTCAATAGGATTCAAATTGTTGTAGGAGGATAAAGAGTATTAGGAGCTAAGAACTTGTTGTTTCCATTTCTGATGTACTTAAGCGCTATTTTGCATTAATGAAAACATTTTTTTGATCCACAACTGAGTTTGTTTCAAAGGGTTGAGTCTCGTTGGGTTAGGGCCCAACCCACAGGCTCTAGTCCCTCATACTTTTATATGTATTTCATGCATTTCTTTTCCTAGCAATATTTTGCTTGTTTTTCTAGTAGACTTGTCTATAAAAATTTCTTGTGCAAGTATTCCAACCACTTCTATTATAGGATGCATGGTTGGGGATATAATATTTGACAAGTCAAAAATATATAGTTGCTTTCTCTTGTAGTAGTTAGGTATTTTGATTTGATTCCTTTTACATGCTTTGTTTTCTGCACATGTAGTTATTGATATAGCAATCTTATTTTAGCATGGAAAGAATAATTTCTCATGGATGTAGGTCTTGTGCATGTTATATGTCACATTGTATTTTGATGCATTAGATAGATTTCAAATAAAATTCAACTCATTCTTTCTTAGTTATTTCCATTTTTTTAAAATTTACCTATTAGTTTGGAACTCTTGTCAAGTTACAAAAGGATAATTTATTTTAGTGTGAAGGTACTGCTATTGTGTTTTAGGGTTGGAATTATCATTCCACATTCCTCCTCCCACCATCAACCTCTTTCTTCTCACCTCACAAAAATTTTGTCCACCGAGAACACATCTATGGCTTATTGAAGGCCACTGTGTTCATTGGCTTTCATGAAATACGTGACCCTCAAGGGTATTAGGATCATAAAATTCCTCAAATAACCTTCATATACCCTCCACTACCTTTCTCTGCCCTCATACTAACTTTACCACCCTTAGAATGTTCACAGATCCAATCGTGTAGAAAAACAGGGCAATCTTGTATTATCTTGTAGTAATCCTGTAACAATCATGTAGCATCTTGTAGCACCGAGTAAACTTAGCCATAATTGATCCTAAAGATTTATATTTTCCTCCTATAATTTAATAATGTCCCCTAGGCTCTGAAACCATGATTTAGGGAGACCAAAGACCACTTAGGACTTGCCTTTTTCCCACTGCAACACATTTATGCAATTAGGGTTAGTGGACAAGTTTATGAATTTGGTAATACAGTGAGGCTTTTCTTGATTATCTCATGAGATTTCTAATGAATTTTATCACTAAGTATACTCTCTTTGGAACATAGTGATTAAAGGTTGATTACATGTTTTTTTCCCTTTTGTAAATTAGATTAGGATTTCTTGCTTTGATTTTTGCTTCTTAATTTAGGGTTTATTTTTCAAGCAATGTTATTCCATTGCATAAACTAGGTTTCCTTTATATAAAACATTTGCATTCTTCATATAGTTCTTGTTTACATTTATGCAAGTAGTGTAGATTTTAAATTTCCGCAAATAGGATTAACATTTAATTTTGAGCAAGTAGAATTTCCATTCTTTTACAAATAGAGTAATATTTCCATTTCTGCAAATAGAATAAAACTTTCCTTCGATGCAATTTCTTTCCTTACTAATCTAGAATCAGTTGACAAAGTGGTTTCCATGTGTCTTGGGCTAGTCCATTTCTTGAAAGTGACATGAGTAGAACTTAGCCTATTTTGCATATAACATTATCACTTCTTAAGTTTATACAAACCTCAAGTTGATAATTAAAGTTGGTAGCCTTGGGAGTTGCAACACTCTTGTTGCAATACTGAGGCTCGTTAGTCAACACATGTAAACAATAATCATATACACATGCATATAAAAATACATTAAATGTATGGGGGAGAATTCATGAATACTTTTATTAATCATAATGGAAAAAATAAAGTATACCTTGGCATGTAGTTTCACTCCTCCTGAATCCTTTCCATGACCCTTCCCTTGACTCACTACAAGAATGGGCTCATCTCAAATGCAAAGAAAGTTCTAGTTCAAATTGGCAAACATAACTGAGAAATACTCTCTCTCTCTATCTCCCTCTTGACAAGGTATTTGCATATAGGATTTTTTCCAAACTCAAGAGGATGTATTTAGACACCTTGGGCCATGAGAAGTTGAGAAACTTCCATTATAATTTACACTCATCTAACTCATGAACAAGTGCGTTGAAATTCTCTCCTCAAGATTGACCTATTCTAGGAAATTCACCTCCATCAATCCCATGCTAAAAGAAAGTAGGGTACCTAAGTGTCAAGTTTTCCCACTGCAAGGTTATTATAGATCTGATCTGAAAATATATGAGAGTAGAGATAAACCCAGAAATACAAGATAGAAATAGATAGAAATCCTTCACTTTAATAATCAAACCCTTAAGGTAGGGCAACACCATACATTCACTCCTTAACGAAGGAGAACACTCCACAAGCCATATGCATGTTCATACAATATTCCTTGACATGTTTCAATGGGAGGGGGGGTCTCTAGCCTCTATATAGGCCTCATACATATAATACCATGGGTCATTACCATGGTTCCCTTAATACCATCTATCTAATACCATAGACTTATTACATTATTGCTAACTACTTGTTGTCCCTTACATGATCCACCTTATTTATTACTATGGCCCATCTCATTATTACATTATTCCCTTGGGTACCTCCCTTTGTACCCCATATTATCCCCCCTAGGTATACTACATTCCACCCTCCTTAACATGTTTCATCCCCGAAACATACAAAGAACACAAATAATAAGATCTACTCAAAAGTGTAGTCCACTGGTACCATGCACGTGCATCTAGCCATCCAAGAGAAAGGTGAACCCTCGATCTAGCTGGTGCCTCACTCACTTGAGATGGAAGTTGACCCTGGTGACTCTTCTGTGTTGATGTGTACTAGGTGGATCGTCGCCCCTCTCTAACTGTCATGCAGGGGTTGTTGTCCTTGTGGCTAATTCGTTTCCATCTTGTTGGTTGTTTTCTTGCGGGATGATGTGGGTGGTGATACGCTGAAGTTTTAACCAACGGTGTCTTTTTATTTAATTCACCACATAATGGAGCCTGATTGGTATCCGGTACATGTTGTGGTGCCTACTGTTGTTTCTTATCTTCCAATATTACTTCAACCATTGAGTCCTCATTTGTTGTATCAGAACCTGGTATATTTTCTACTTCAGCCTCCTTGGATTCTCCCCTTTTTCTAGTACCTGGTTTGATGTTTGTGTTTGGTTTTCGACCATCAAGGGCTCATCATCTTATTTGTCATTGTCATTAAAGCTTTGTGCATATGCCTCCATAGTATCTACTTGGGTCTTAATAGAAATATCCTGCAATGCTATTTTATTCTTTTTATACCAGAGCTTCAGTAATTTCTTCTGCACATTAATATTGATCATACCCACAGATTCCATCCAAGGGTATCCCAAAATAACATCCATGTTACCCATAGCTAAAGTATAAAAATCGTAATGCAATACATACTTATCCATAGAAATCTTCAAATCTTTATAAACTTGCACCTGCTCATTATTAACCTGTGTGTGCTCCATTTGTTTTGCTAGAACTTGCATTTTTTTGCCAAATTCACATTTATAAGATTTTGCTTGCAACTAGGATTTATAGACACAATGATTTTCTCCTTCTGAATACATCCATGAACCTGAAATAAGGAGATACCAGTAGAAAAAAACCCCTTACATGTCTCATTCCCCTGTTTTCTAGCATGAGACCATTTTTCCAAGAGGAGTTTTTCAAATTCTTTATCGGAAAAACCTGGTTTTTGTAAATTGAGTTCCAGCATTTGTAAGCCTCACCTTGGAAACCAAGCGATAATAAAAGTTTCCATTGTTTCCTATATGTTAACTTTTGACTCTGTATGAATTTTTCAATAGTAGGTCTATCATCTTTTCCTGTAAAAAACATCGTGCTAGACGGCAAGGAAAAAATCACTTGCTTGGTGAATATTTAAAGTGGCAACAATTTAGTCAATATTGCTCAGAATATTTATTATGACCTATTTTTGGAAATGGCATGACCATTCTGCATCTTCCGATGTGATAGAAATCCTAATCTAAGCACTGGAATTTCATATTCGCGTTGCAACTGTCCCACCGTCACAAAAATTTCTGAAACAAAGTGCTGATTTTAAATTAGCGATATCTCCCTCATCTGGACTCTGATTCAACTGATGTTTTTTTGAAATTGGGTATTTTTTCACAAAGAACTTAGATATACAATTAGATTCTACAAATATTGCCCTGGAACATACAGATCTGATCTACAAACTCGCCACCCTGAAAAATGTTTGTAACATAGCTGACTTTTAAATCAGTGATATCTCCCTCATCCGGACTCCGATTTGGCCCATTGTTATTTCAAATTGGGTATTTTTTTACAAAAAACCCATATTTGTAATTAGATTTTACATATTTTGCACAAGAACGTATAGATCTGATCCATAAACTCGTCGCCCTGAAAAATGTCTACAACGCAACTGATTTTTAAATCAGCGATATCTCCCTCATCTGGACTCTGATTCGACTGATTTGTTTTTTGAAATTGGGCATTCTTCATCAAAAAATCATATCTGCAATTATATTCTACATATTTTTCACTAGAACGTACAGACCTGATCTGCAAACTCGCCGCCCAAAAAATTCATGCAAAAAAAAAATATTGTTTTGCCCAAGAAAGTGCTCTGATACCACTTGTTATAGCTCTTATCTAAAAACATATGAGAGTAGAGATAAACTTAGAAATACAAAATAGAAATAGATAGAAATGCTTCTCTTTATTAGTCAAACCCTTAAGGTAGAGCAACACCATACATTCACTCCTTAAGGAAGGAGAACACTCCACAAGCCATATGCCTATTCATACAATATTCCTTGACATCTCTCAATGGGGGGTCTCAAGCCTCAATATAGGCCTCATACATATAATACCATGGGCCATTACCATGGTTCGCTCAATACCATCTATCTAATACCATGGACTTATTACATTATTGCTAACTACTTGTGGTCCCTTACATGATCCACCTTATTTATTACTATGACCCATCCCATTATTACATTATTCTCTTGGGTACCTCCCTATGTACCCCATATTATCCTCCCTAGGTATACTACAAAGGTAGTGATGGGTGTCAGGATGACAAGCCTGTGGGAGTGAGGGGTTGCTAAAAATATAAAATCAAGAAGGGATAAGAATGCACTCAGGCCAACAAGTCAGAGGATAGGGCCAAGGTTTCTCTCCATGAGATGAAGTGAGAAAATTGGTCTATAAGACATGTTGTGGATAATATGGATTTTACTTATTGAACTTGACTAACCATGATTGATATAAAACCAAGTATATGTGTGATTATCGAAATGTTATCAAATAATAAAATTATCAAATATTAAGGAAGATGCATTTCTCTAATTTCCTCTTCATATAGCAAGACAAATATAAAAATAATAGATATTATTCTTATGCAATGGTGAATTATAAAAAGGATATACTTTTACCAAGTGCAAAGCTCTAAATATATACATTAGGTTGAAAAACTTGACATTTGGGAAGATAACTATTATGAATTATAAAACAACCCTATTAGTTTTAATTAAATAATTCATTTAAAGCCCTATTTATATTTAATTTAGTAATTTATATTTATTGTGTTGACTTAGTTAAACTTGTATATTTGTAGAATTATTCAAACTTGATTTACAATTGTTTTATTGATTATGTGTGTGTAATTTGTTTGTTTTTATTTCATTTCATATTTAAAATAAAAACTAAGAATTATTTTCATGATTTACTAGAATATTTAAACAAATAAATTGGTGCACAAATTTAATCAAATTTGATTTAGAATAATTTTCATCATTTAATAAGTATGACATTTTAATTTTTTATTTGTATTTTTTTTTCTATGTGGTTCACGGACCCCAAAGATCAGTGACCGCTACATCCACAAAGTATTTGCACCAAGTAGATCCACCCAAAGGACACACTTTATGTCGACTCAACCATGGAGCCTAACCCCACTAGTGTCAAGAGATTTGAACTCGTGACCACTCAATAGGAAAGGTGCTTTAGCAACGGGGACTCAACCAATTTATCTAACCCTTAGGGTCATGTGTGATGTTTTCATTATGTAAAATTAGAAGAGTTAATAATTTTGTTAGTTTGATTATAATAACTATATTTTTAAATCAAAATTAATGAAATTTTTTGTACAAATATCTAAGAACAAATTTTTAAAATATAATTTAGTCTTAAAACATCAATTTAAAATATTAATTATATCTAAAAATCAAGTCTTGAATCATTTAATCAAGTTTATAAACATGCCTAATCAACATATTGTATCTTTTCTCACAATAAATAAATCATCTTGAAAATAGTTGAAAATTCTATAATGATGCAAAATGATTATTGCAAGAAAATGACATTAAATGATGATAACTAGAAATACACATTACATCATCTCAAAATTTATTTTAAAATAGTGAAATCATTATTTTAATCAATTATTAGCATATACAATATATTTTATAAATCAAACAACATTAACATCAACATGGTATGAAAAGACATAATATACATAAATAATAATATGAAAATCAACATATATGTCACATATACATCTCAAATTTAATCATTAGCATGATATGAAAAGAAATAATATACATAAGCAATAATATCAAAACCAATATATGTCATATATACATCTAAAATATGGCATCTTAAATTTACATGAATATTACATCTAAATAGAGAAACCATTAACAATATAAATAATTAAAATATAAACAACACATTTTATAAATAACACCATATCAACATCAACATGGAATGAAAATATATAATATGTATGAATACTAATATCAAAATCAATATGTAAAATATACATCAAATCAATACAACATATACATGTTAACAATGTAACAATGACATAATCTAGGTATGACACCAAAGAAAGAGAAATTAGTAACTTTATCACTAGGAAAAGAAATTAGTACATTTTCTAAATAATAATATTAAAAGTAGCATATAAGGAAGAGATGGTATTCATTCTGGTACTACTAGAGGAGTTGGTGGTTTGTTGACTACTATAGAAGATGATGGTTGGTTTGTTGTTTGAGAAAGAGATGGTTGTTATCTCAATGCTTGAGGATGATATGGTGGAAAATATGCTATTAGAGGCGATGGTGCTTAGTCTTCTCATGGAGGATATGGTGGATGTTCATGGAGGAGATGGTGGAGGTGGAGGAGGAGGAGAACATGGAGAATATGGTGTATGTGGAAGACAAGGAGGAGATAGAGGAACACCATCCTCAATAGACAAATCCAAAGAAGAATATGGATGGTGATTCCTCAACCTCTTTGTCATGCGGAAAGAGTTAATCTTGCGGACAAAACCAACCTCCCTAGAAGCCTAAGACTTTCTAGTGACAAACAAGACAATTAAGAGCAATCCTTCTCTAAACATGCATTTATCATACGAGAAATCAAGTGTTTTAGATCCTACCTGTAGTC
>APFE031317038.1:94607-130881 GCA_000404065.3 Pinus taeda | reverse complement strand
TGGAGAGCAAAGGTATAAGGCTTGACAAGGAGGATAGTATGACTGTTGATGGAGCCATACTAACTGCAGATAGTCATGGTGACAAATTTCAGTGTAACACTCTTGAGTAGGTTTAGGGAACTGACAATATGATGCACCAACAATGTCATATCATATTGAAGGATCGCCCATATCAATGAATTCTTAGAGTTCAAAATGATATCCCCAACCTTTGTGAGTACCACTAAATGGTGAGTTATCAAATCACATACCTAATGTGTAAAATATTAATAGAATATGCAAATATGTGTGGCATTCTAGGCAACTACACATGTGAGGTGGCTCATAAAACTCATCCATCTCCTCATCCTATTGATGTGGTATCTCCTCAACATACCTCCCACTATTTTCAAAAGAATGGAAAACAATAATTACACACTTTAATCAAAATATTATAATCAGTACATGTCCATTAAATAAGACAAAAAATTATGTAGCTAAATAATCAAAATAAAATAATAATATCACCTCTCACAACTGGTGGCTTAGCTTGAGAAAATAGGATTTTTTTATGTCCTTGTCAATCTATACCTATGTATGGGTATCATACAATATTGAGGATGTGATCAACCTCATTGCCTAATAAACCTAGTACCTTTGATTTGACCAACCTACAAAATCACTACCTTAGCCCCCCTTGGGCAACATGTATCCCTACACATGCATGGATTAGTCACTGACCTAGAAGAAAGGTTGAATGTGGGCCAAATCATTGAAAATATTTTGAAAATTTGAGTAAATAACTTCAATAAGAAGCATTAAAAATTGAAGTCTAAAGTACGCCTACTAAGAAAAATAATAATAAAATAAGAGGTATTTTAAAGGAAAATAAAGAAAACTAATTTTTTAATTGTATTTTTGGCTTATATCCTTACAAATTTACTCCAATGTCAATCATAGGCACCCATTGGATACATAATTTAATTTTGCATCCAACGAGCACTGACTCTTCATACTTTTGAGTATACCTACACCAATATATATATACATGTGTGTGTGTGTGTGTGTGTGTGTGTGTGTGTGAAAGACATGTTTCTTGACAGAAACATATTTTTTCATGTATTTTCAACTTTTTCCGGTGTGGATCTACTAAAAAACATTCAGATTGGGTGCTCGCTGGATGCAAAATTAAATTCTACATACAATGGGTGCTTATACTTGGAATTGGAGTAAAACCGCAAGGAGATCAGCTAAAAACACAATTAAGAAAAAATAGTTTTCTTATTTTCCCTCCAAAAATATTTACCCCTAGGGATGACATCATCATATTTAATCTTATTATTTCTTTAAAGTTGATTTTGTTAAAATATGTTTTGTTTTGAGGCTTTCTTTTTACCTCAAAATTCCCCTAATGGCCATCCTCCCCTAATTTAGTGTGGACCTCTTAACTAAACTATGCACATAATCAATCATAGGGAAACTTATGCATTTCCCATCAAAGGTATAGACTCTTTGATAGTGTGATGACCATTATCAATAGGAACCTAACCTCCTTTTCACTAAATTCATATAAACTGACAGCTAATCGCTAATGACATGGAAGGAACTAGAGTGAATGATGGTTTCATTAACATATATTTGCACATATCCTAAGTTTCTCTCTCCTACAACATTAAGAAAAAATCAAGAAACTACAAAAAACATCCATCTCATATGTAACTTATTAATTAAATAAATATCTTCCTCTATGAGTTGGTATCACACATTAGGACTATCCTTGTCCCTATTGAGCATGATCCCAATGATAGATCAATTACTTTAACAAGAATGAGTTACCCTTGATGGATATATCCTCCTTATAAAACTTGAGAAGGAAAAAGCCCCTCAAAAGAATCCCCCTCTATTCTATAATAGGAAGAGGGTACACATCTCTCTCTTTGTCTTCAGCTTCTTGGCCAAGTACAAATTTGTACATGTCCACTTCTTCTTTTTTTCATCATCACCATCTTGATTCACATACAAATTTTATTAGGAACACACACGCATAATATACTCAATCTATAATAAATTATCATTTTTAAACTTTATTAAAATTTGTATTTTTTCTTCAAAGAAACATGTGTAAACATATCAATGCATCTTAAAAATATAAATGCATTGTTTTCAACACAAAGTAACCAACAATGCACCATATTCAATACTCCTAGCAAACTAAGAAAGTGGATAGGGTCACTTGTAATCACTACATCACTTGTAAAGGGAATTGGCAACAATATCTTGCATCTTGTATTTTTTGGTGCACCCTGGTGGCATGTCTATACATTTTGAAATACACCACCAAGTTTGGAAAAACTTATATAAGCCTAGTTTAAATTGTGCACTTATGAGAACTAGGAACATTGCTAATGTTGCTTCCATATAAACACAAGAGCACTGTAAAAAAAACGCATATTTATAAGTTTGAAAGTGCACTCTATGAATGGTGCCTCCAATTTTTATATCACACACTAATGGAAGGAAAGAATAAATTTTATTAGATGGATTAAAAAATGCACTTGTGATGTACCAAAGAACTAGTACAATGTCATTATATTTTTTTAAATGCATCGACAAGTGCAAGAAAATGTTTAATTTAAATTTTTATTATACTTGAAAGCAAGGTTATATTTTTTGTGTTTTTAGTCAAAAAGACTTGACTTTCAATTAGTTTTGAAATTTTTAAATAGATTTTATAAAGTCTATTAAAGTTTTGAAAAAATTAAACATTAAACTAACTATTTTTAAAATCAAAAATAGATTTTGAAATTTTTGAAATTTGAATTTCTATTTTTTAATTGGTTCATTTACATGAAATGACTAATTTCATGGTGTTTAAAATTAAATTGTAAAAAAAGATATCTTTCATACAACCCACTGTCATAACATTTAATAAAGGGTACACCTATCAAATCTAAATATTCATGACAATTAATTATCATTTTATGAAGTACCAAACCAAGTGTCATAACATTCAATAAAAAGTACACATATCAAATCTAAATATTTATGCTTAATAATTTATTTTTACACTTACTTTTAATATTTTTTTTACTATATATTTCTAATAAAATGTACAGACAATAAATATAGTCATTTATATTTTTTTTCTTTTTATTTGATGGTTTTTAATTTCTAATTAATATGTATGGTTGATTTAATATTAAATAATAATAAATATTTTTAGTTGCAATCATTTCAATTAATTGTTTGGCATAACCATTTAGATTATTTTTAAATATAATTTATTTAGCAATTTTTTAATTTATTGTTTTTATTTTTTTATATGAATATTGATATTGTATTTCAATGTATTTATTTATAATTTTTATTTAATTTTTAAAATAAATAATAATAATAATAATAATTTAATTTTAAGAGTATAATATGATATTATAACACTATATTAAATTGGGTTTAATAGTGTGTAGCATACTTTAGTATTATAGGTTTTTGGCGGTTTTAACTCTGTAAACATTTAAATTAATCTAAAGTAGATTACTGATTTTGGAGCTCTTTAATTCTATAAACATTTAAATTAATCTAAAGTAGTTATCAATTACTTTTCACATAAGAAGGAGGTACTAAGTAGCAATGTTGAATATTACACTTGTTGTGTATTGCACTTGGTATACATAATAGTACAAATAAGGGTGCCTTTTTATGTTTTTTTTTAAAACACCAAAAAGCCTTGGGAATTTTTATAGTATAAAATCCTAGCATTGCACTTATGATGTGAAGAACAATGGATTATGGTGTTTACTCATAGTATAAAGAGTAATGAAAAGTAGATTTTTTTATATTTTTTATGTCGACACTTTGTACCCCCTAATGCAATATAAGTAACTTGAAGACACCATGTAGAAAATAATAAAAGTGGCAAGGGGGGGGTGGGGCGCGCATGGGGGTGTAATTTCAAATTTAGGCCAAATTTAAAATTTTAGTCCTCTAAACAAGTAAATGAGGTAATAGGAAATTATGACTTAGTCTCTTCCTTACCAAGTAGGCGTGGTCTCTACTTAAGGAAAAAATGAAATATAGTAGTATTTTATGAAATTTAAAAATGAACCAAATCCATTAACAATGAATCCAAAAACATAGTAGCATTGAAAACTGAGTTGTCACTAGTGCTTATGTGGTTGGAGGAATTGAATGAGATGTAAAATATAAATTATGGTTTGGTAATTTTTTAATTTTACCCTTCCTTGTGTTAGAATATTGAGACATATGATTAAACACCAAAATCTTATTAAACTATCTTCCTATGTTCATATAACAATAATAAAATTTAATCAAACTAAGTAAAATACAAGAGAAAAAAGAACATCAGATATATGTGGTGAAACCCTAATGTCGGGAACATCCATGGGAAGGGAATATCTTTTTTATTCTTCAAAAATCTACAATATTACACTTAATATAACCTCCACAAATGATTTACCCTCTACAAAGATAATACTTTCATGTTCGTTGTTGTGTATCTAATTGGTCTCCCTTACCTCCATTATATTGTTATAACCCTTTTTCCACTTCATTTCAGTAGAGGGACCTCAGTTCAACCCTCTTTAGTTGTTGGCTTGAATGCACCCTTATCCATCCTTGAATATGCTTACTTAGTCAATCCATCACTTCCATGACACTGTCACCTTGTATAACATTGCTCCCATGCTACTATACAACATGTCACTCAATATATGGGTTTTCTTCATCCTAGGAACGATTGAGACTAGAGTTTCTAGACAATGGCATTCCCAAGAAAATCAAGTCAACCTAGGATGTCATGAGTTGGCCTGCGGTCAATAGTTGTGGAATTTCCCTAACTACTTATGGCCCTAAGTGTCTAAATACATCCTTCTAGATCCAGTAATGACTTTTATAATGAGACCCTCTATGGGGTGGGAAGGAAGGAGAATATAGTGAAAGAACATTGCCATGTTGTAGAAATACCACTAGACTAAGCCCTCACTTACTTCAAGAAGGAGCCCAGTTTATGGGTTAGCCAAGGGAGGATAAGGAGTAGGGGGTCATAGGAGGATTTTGTACAATGGAAAGTATACTTGATTATTATATTGTTGTTATATATTAATGAAGATTTGGTTTGCCTCTCTACATTATTGATGTTTATGAGATCATGTTGTTTTTTGATGTGAATATATTTTATTTGTATCCTAAAGGGAAAATATATTGTATTTGTTTGGTTATGCATATGTGTAGGTGTGGAGATAAAGGAGTTGGAGTAGGATCTCTAACTAGGAGCTAGCCTTCCAAAATGTTAGAGTTGGTTTGTTATGTTCACCAACATGCATGGATCTTAAAGTATGACTTTACCCCAACAATTTTCTTTCCATGAAAAGGGAATATTGCTATAAGATCTGGGAATCATTTTATTTATCTTGTCCATTGTCTAGTAGAACTTGAGGTGGGATCTATGGGACAATAGTCCCTTTGTTGTAAGCATAAATCAGAAAACCAAAACTGATGATTCCACTCAGGAGAAATTCCTAGTGTTAAAGTTCTCCTTCTCTTTTCTATATCTCTTATTTTAGTTTGTTTTTTAGTGGTTGTTTTCCAATTACAAGCTCCTCTAGCTTCGTTTCAATGTATACCCATAACATAAAACTAAAACATGATTTTTCTTCATGTCACTCCAATTAAATGTGTTATAGGGTAATTTCATCACGTAGTTTCTCCCTTCTAGTGTCCTTGAGTATGACTAGTATACACCCTGTCCTTCTCTATGGGAGCAATGACCCGTAAAATATGACTTTTTGTTGGGATTTTTTGTTTTTTTTTATTATCTAAGTCCTAGATTTATTTTTATATATCTATGGAGGGTTAGATATGATTTGGTTCTTCTCTCCTTCAAGAGATATGATTGCATATTGAACTTTGTACTTGTTTGTGTGAGATGTGTTCCATTGATTTCCTTATTTGGTGATAGATCTCTTGATCATTTTTATGAAATTGTGAACTTTATGTGATCTTCCAAGGTAGCATTTGTGTCATTTTTTATTTATAAAACCATGTTTCAAAGAATTTTAGTTCTTACTTCCTTCTTTAGGGTTTGTTATCGTTCTTCCTTGTAGATTAGCGTAGGTTTATTTTTTTGGTTTCCTACATTAATTTATATATTAAAACTTTATTTGTGTCATGTGTGAGATTTGTTTTAGTATGCTTTGATAGACCATAGTTCATATCGCTTTCTTTCAAAGCCATAGTTTGGTTCTTTTGAGTCCCTTTGGGTACTTTTGCATTTGCATCATAAAGTGATTGATTTGATTTGTAAGTTGTTTTATGAATCAATTCCTTATGAGAATTTTGTGTATATCAATATATTATTAAGAGAGGTTGTGAGGTTTCATTTTTCACTTGGAAAAAGAAAATAACTCTCTAAACTTCTGCTAGCTAGTTTTCATCGAACTAAAAAAGCAATCGCATTCTTGATATTTCTTACATATTACATTGGTTTTGAGTCTCTTCCACACCATATAAGTTGCACTTTGTACCTTTGAGTAAACAATAGCCATAAAATAAAGCACTAATAAAATTAATCTAGACATTTTGGTTATAACACAACAATAATAGCTTAGGGTTATACAACCTTGAAATAATTTTGGAGAGGACACCCTTCAAGGCTGTAAAATTGAAAGTCGTGTCACTAAAGAGTATAAATACATTATCACATTAAACACTTGTCAAAAATATCCTTTCACGTATGTTAGAAACTAGATCACTACTAAGAGGGTTGGGGATGAATCAATAGTGATAGCCTTTTTATTAATTTTACATCTTTTTGCTAGATTAATAATTTGCAACACACATCCACAATATTATCTTATGAAAACATGAAAGCCAAAATAAACTCAAAGCATAATAACCATGAAAAATGTTGTAACCATAGAGAAAACCCTAGGTTGAGTAGAGGCTAGTGCCTAGGACATCCATATAGAAAGATAATAGATTTTATTTTTTGTCCCATTATGACATTTCAGAAGACTATTCCACACATAACATTAAAGAAACTGTCTTGGGTAAAACACTTTTCAAGATGGCCTCACTGAAAATGAAAATGATTTGAAGCTATAACAAAGTGGTATAAATAAATGATAAAAAGTCTAAAACAAAAGGCTACTTATTGCAAAAGATTTTGCCTCAAACATTAGTAGAAAATGTGAAAGGCAGAGAAATGAGCTTGCAAGAAATAGGAGCACGTATTAAGTATATTTAGTTTAAAATTGCAGGTAAAATAACTTCAATAATTATATATGATAAAAATAACCATCAGCTTCATTGCTCTTTTCTATAGAAGAAAGACAATAAACGACTTACAAAGAACAAGAACACATATTAGATTCAAAAGACTGTTTGGAATCACCTTGAAAAGCTTTATTTATTCTCCAAGGAATGATAGAAACGTTATATAGAAAAAAATTTCCTTCTGAAGTCAAAATTCGAAACCCCAAATGGTTCTCTCAAGTTTCTTTTGTAGTAACACTACAATGGTGATAGTTATTAAAACAATTAACTATCAAAAAACTACTAAACTACTTTAGCCCTAATTAGTCCTTCTGAAGACTTAGATTTTTGTAAAATTGAAAACAAAATTGTGTGACCATTACAAATACATTATTTTCAATATTTCATAAAATGAAGCTAGGTGGATATGTTCACTGGATAACTTGTGATTCTTGTGCATACTCGCTTCTAGAAGGTCTAGCTTATGTTGCTGCTATTATTGTAGACATCCATGCTCTACATTTTTTCCATACAGTGACATCTGAACTTGGACACTTGATAAATATTGTATGAGTTATTCTGTTGGGTTAGGGTCCCTAGGGTCAGTTTTGTGGTTAATTGAACCCAATTTTGTAAAAAAATTGTAAAAAGAGTGTAAAGTCTCTGTGAAATGTGAATGTGGCTCAGACAGATAGATAGGAGTCAAAGGGGTCTTAGCTCCTTGTTTGGGTTAGTTTTAAGATTCTCCCATGGTCCATAGACCATGGTATTGTATGAATGAAATTTATAAATAGTGAAGTCATTGAAAGTCTTAGAGATAACTTTTGATAGAGAATTGGGTATGCTGAATGGTTTTTGTTTTCTTGGGAAAGTGCTAAGGCATGGAGGCTCTACTTCCTGAACTTAGGTCAAGAAGGGAAGGCTTCTACAAATAAGTGCATATGAGGATTGGGTAGAGTCTGCAGCTGAGCGCGCGCAGACCCCTGCAACTGAGTGCACAGGACAAAAGAATCTGTAATCTGAATGTGGAAGATCAATAAAGGTTGATTTTCAAGAATTATTATGCATTTTTGTGAATTTGTTTATGTTATATTCCATCGCTTAATGATATATTTTTATGAAGTAATGATTGAATTTTGTACAAAATCAATGAACCTATCTTAATGATGCATGATATGAGTAGTTATCTTCTTCAGCGAAGTTAAAAGTTATTTCTATTATGTTTATGATGAATTGATATATCTACGTAAACTTGGGTCTAGGGTTAATTATTGATGTGCGTAAGTAGATGATTAGTTTGTTTAAGGTTCGTAAAGACTGATCATAGACCTTCGTGAAGGTCTAGAAGCCATCTTGCCCTAGTTACAGTGACAGACCCTAGGAAGATATCGATCTGCACAAAGGCAAATCTGAAGGCGTGCAGACTTAGAAACCACTTATCACATATCCCTGGATGCAGAAACTTGGTGTTAGCATCCCCCAATATTTCTTCGAGTGAGACTACAACCTGTGCTACACAAGTTGTTGCTGAAAGGGCCAGCAATTGAGGGTTTTGTTGGTTGGTGTGAACAATTCTGTACCTAGGTCAGGCCCCCTTAAGCCAATAAATGGTTTTGTTGCCAAGACCAGTATATGTCTAAGAGATGTGTGGTAAATGGTTTTCGACGAAGAAAGAACTTGATAAGTGGATTGATTGGAAATTGGAGCCCTAAATTGTCCAAAGAGTAGTGGTTGCAGATATTTTTATATACAGATGAGACTGAATCTTTCTGTTGTTTCTTCCCTGAAGAACTACACTAGTGGTTGACGCAATTAGCTAATAGTCAAGGGTCATGGATGCTCGAAGGTCCCATAGTGTGGGCTCCTAAATTGGTGTGATGTCTGGAGGCATCAGGAAGCAATATCGCGCAGGTTGTGGATCAATGGATTGATCACACATTGGGAAAATTTGTGACTTATTTCACAATTGGCAGGAACATCAACTATAGTGAAGCCAGGCAAAGAATCTTTAAAGGACTGCGAGGTAAGTATTTGAACTCACTAAAGACTTGGATTACAATGTTGTTGTTTGAAAAGAGGGTTATGAAGTTACCTTGATGTTTGGGGCTACGCGAAGTGGGATATTCTTTAGAAACAACAAAGGATCTAGCCAAGAATATAGTTCGCTTAGTGAGCCCCCTTTAAGCGAGGATGAAGGGGTAGTGCTGACTACACTAAAAAATGCAGTTCAGTTGATAACACGGGTATTCTAAGGATCCCTCATCCATCCACTCCACCTCGACATCCACCTCCACCTCATACACCATCACCTACACCTCTACCTCCACCTTCACTATTCAATATGGTGAACACGATGAAGGTGTCGATTTTTAAAGGAACATGGACTGAAGATCCAAAACAGTTTTGTTTTGTTGCAGATGTTGTTTAGACCATGCAACAGTTTACAAACGACAATATTAAGAAAGCGCAATTGGTTATAGACTTACAGGACTGTGCATTGACATGGTATATCAAGTATTGCACTGATAACCCCAATGCATCGTTGGCAGATACCCAGTTAGCTTTGAACAAGGAGTTCAATAGGCCTAAGTCAGAGGCACAGTTAGGAATTGAATTTAAGGATATCTAAATGAAAGTCAATGAGACACAATAGGACTTTGATCAAAAGTTGAAGTGCCAGATTAGCCATGTTAATATACAAATCTCAGATAATCAGCATTGTGACTGGTTTATAGCATCACTTTTGCTACATTTAAGAATACCTCTATCATAGCAGAAGGTAAAAATGCAAGAAGAAGCCTTGGGGATCTCAATAAGGTTGCACTCGTCGCATATTCAGGATATGAACCTCGTGGTGGAACAGATTCATTCATAGTTTGAGAGCCTGCACTTGGAGTTGTAGAGCTTGAAGAAGGGAAGGGAAGCTCAGTCAGAGGTGCACGTTGAGATGTAGTGTCTAAAATGTAAAAGCCATGGACATGATAAGGATCATTGCCCAGTCTTTAAGAATTATATTATAGGGGGAGGGCCTATACCCCGTAAACTAGAGACTAATATTGGGACGAGCGTGGGAGCTGTGTTGTGGTCTGCTATCTATTAGGTCATAAGACAACATGCTATTAATAACTACCATCTATTGCAGAAGTTTGTACAGACCCCTCAGTAGTTATTTTGCAATTTTTGTAAGTCAGTAGGGCATGATGAAAGCCATTGTAGAAGTTATGAGCCAATGATGGATAGGACCCCTACCTATAGGATGTAGACAGAAACCCACCCTCTAAATCAAGGCGTAGGACTAGTGCTCGGAGGATTCCAAGGCCGAGGATGAACAAGAGGTGGTGGACCAGGATGAGGGCATGGGAAAGTCATTTTCTATAACTGTGGCAAATTAGGGCACTTTTCGTGAGACTGTATAAATCCCATGCATCCATCTTGTCAGTATTGTCGACAGTTTGACCATGTCATAGAGGAGTGTCCGGTCCTTCTGTAAAAAATGCAAGAGAAGCATGCGCAACCGCAATAGACTACATAAAACATTCATATGATGAGGGTTGAACCACACAATGAGTGTTAGGATATTTTGACACATAGGAAATATTTAAGTATAACTTGGTCTAGTGTAGAGTTAGGTAGAGTGTGTTTCTTTACTATGGAAATTTGTAACTTACAATCCGATGGCCATGATATGTTCTAGACATGAAGTGATCCGACTGTTCATTCTCTCCTCGATATTACCGACACTTGATCTATGGCTTAACACCCGATTGGTCCATGATCTCTATTTAAAGAGAATGGAGGGTCATTTGTAGGGTGACTGTTCATGAGAGAAACTTATGTAAATTTTCATTCTTTTATTAATAAATTTCTTGAAGTGGTTGCATTAGCTCAAGCCGTGGACAATTTCCCTCTTTCAGGGTTTTAACCACGTCAAGAATATTGTTATATTGATCTGTGATCTATTTTTGAGCGATGTCCTTTAGTGTTATATCTGAGGAACTTACCCTGTAAATTCCTACATGGTATCGGAGCTATTTGAGGGCTTCATCCATTGGTGATCCAAATTCGAAGCTGATACAACTACATCCAACTGTCATTTCCTAGATCTACTATTTCTGACTGCTTTTGGGCTGAGAGGACTGCTCTATTGTGTTAAGAGCATCTGTTCCAGTGAGGAACCCCTTTAATTTCACACGAAAAGGTTTCTGGTAGCCCTAGCTACATCATTTTTAAGATCTGGAGGTATATAGTCTTTGTTTGCAGTTTTAGTTATTCATCTCTCTATTTATTTCAGTTTATTTAGTTCTTTGTTTCTTATTACCGGATCTATACCTTTGATTTCTACGTATTCTCTTTGCCCCGTGACTCTCTGCGATCTGGGCAAATCAGAAACAAAAAGAAATGTTTTTTCTCATGTGTATTCTCTTTTTTGTTGTGCCTTAGTGTGATCTTGGAAAATCAGAAACATTGAAGAAAATATTTAGCTTCTGGCGAAAGCTAACTTCAAGCCATAAGGTTTGGTTTTTCTGCATATCCATGTTGGTTGGTGTGGTTTTTTGTTTTCTAGGCAAAAATATCATTTTCAGGCACCCCAAAGCTTCAGTGAATAAAAAAAAAAACAACCCATCCTCTTTTCCAAAAACTACTAATGTTTTAAACTAGCTCACTTGGTCCAAAGTTACTTTATGAGAATAGAGGTCTTGGGTTCAAGTTTTTCTTTTTGTTGAGTTACTTTTTCAAAAAGAACATGTAACTTATGTTTTAAAGTTACTTTATGTAAAACTGTTCTCACCCATTATAAAAAGTGATCCACTTATAATTCTAAAGTCTTTTTATCTTTTATTTAAGTTACAATTTAGTAAGTAGCTCATAAAGTACCATTGTAAAAGTGACTTTCACTTATTTATAAAAGTGGGTCACATTTTTTTTCAAAGTGAGATAATTAGATTAAGTTTGGAAGGGGGGTTGGGAGGGGAGGGGGAGCGTGTTTAAATATAACATTATCATTCTTTTCTCCACATTCATGCACTTCGTTGACATCTTCAACAACTTTTCTTCAAAAAGCCATAACTTCTTCATCCAGAAGCCATTTTCAGAGCCGTTTTTTTTTAATCGGCCTAATTTTTTGAGATGTTTCTATTGGAACACTTAATTTCAGCATATACAGCTTCATTTTTTTGTTAAAATTTAAATTCCATGCCAATTTATTCTTGACAACACCAACTACTTCCAATGGTGTTCCTACATTATGGATTTACTTAGAAGTAAAGGTCTTTACAAAATAACCTTAGGCCAAAAAACTAAACCTAAATATGAACATAAGGTAGCAAAATGTGAAAATAGGCAAGATCAAGCATGTGGGTTGATAGGGATGTCTATTTCTCCAGACCTTAGATTCCATATCCCAGAACTTGATACCCCTAATGAAGTAATGAAACAACTCACTAAATTTTTTGGAATTAAAAATGAAATTAGAGCCCATCAACTCAAAAATGAGTTGCTTACATTGGACCCCAATAATTTTTCTTCCATTGAAGATTTCTTGTTCAAGTTCAAGACCCTTAGACTTCTCTTGGAAGGTGTTAAGGTTAAGAAAGAAGATAGTAGCCTTATCTTTTCCATTCTTACTAATTTGGGACCATCCTACTCTATGTTTGTTTCCACCTTCCATTCTACTAGAGAAGCCTTTATTTCTCAAGGACAAGACTATAAGTCCCCCTCTTTTGATTCCTTTTGTGATTATTTAATAAGAGAACAAGAAAAAATCTTACATCTTGGTCTTCTTAATCTTGGAAACTCTTCTAAGAAAGCCTTAGCCACCCAGAAAAAACCAAATTCAAAGCATCCTAAGAAGCAATATCCTAAAAGGAATGGTCCTAAATCAAACAAGGGTCCTAAGCAATTTCAGTCTCAAAATGAAAAACCAATTCAACAAAATGATAAAGAAAATAAAAACAAAGGGAAGAAGACTGATAGACATTGCCACTTTTGTAATCAAGATGGCCAATTAGAATCCAAATGCTTTAAGAAGATAGAAGCCTTGGAAGCAACAATGAAGAAGCATAACATCCATTTGGAGCACTCTTCAACTTCATCTTCAAGAATAACACTTTCTACATGTGGTTATCAAGCATCTCGGTCTGGTTATGCACTAAATGTATCTTCTTCTTCTCATTTCCATGAGTGTCTCATTGATTCTGGAGCTTCTTATCGTATGGCCTAAAACAAAGCCATGTTTTCATCTTTAAATGATTGTAACACCAAAAATATATATGTTGGTGATGATAGATCTCTTAGTGTTGTAGGGATTGGAGCTGTTCATCTAGACAATGGTCAATTTAATGATGTATTACGTGTTCCAACCTTATCCTACAACCTTCAATCTGTATATCATATCACTCATTTAGGTGAAGGTAAAACCATTGAATTTTCACCTCATGATGTTGTAATTAAGGACCTAAGAGATCCTACACAGATTTTAGCTCTTGGCAGTGCTGATGATTCTACAAGGTTGTATAAGTTTAACAACTTTGGGTCATCAACTCTTCCCTCGGTGTTTGTTGCTCATAATTATGAAGTGATCAAACTTTGGCATGACCGTTTTTGTCACTTAAACTATCGCTCCCTTCAAAATCTATGTAAAGAAAATATGGTGACAGGTCTTCCTATGGTATATTGAAAACATCATTGAGATGGTTTTGAAAAACATGCTTCTTGGCACACCTCAACCCCTTTATAGCTTGTGCATAGTGATTTATGTGGTCCACTTCCATTTGTTTCATTCTCTGGCTACAAGTACTTCTTAACTTTTATTGATGATTTCTCCAGACGCATTTGGGTATACTTCTTAAGACTCAAGAGTGAAGTATTTAACATGTTCTTGGCCTTTAAGGCCTTTGTTAAAAAACAATATGGACATCAAATTCTTAAGCTAAGATCTAATAATGGCAAAGAATATGTTTACAACAAATTCATCAAATTTTCCACTGAGCATGGAATTCAAATGCAACATATTGTTCCATATACTCCACAATGAAATGGTGTAGCTAAAAGGAAGAATCACACCTTAAAGGAAATGGTTAATTGTATGCTTCAATCTAAAGGAATTGGTCTTAATTTTTGAGTAGAAGAAATTGAGTGTGAAAATTACATAGTAAATCACACTCCTACTAAGGTTTCAAATAATATCACTCCAAAAGAAGCGTGGAGCTCAATTAAACCAGATGTTGGTCACTTTTGTGTTTTTGGAAGTGAAGCATGCTCCCATATTCCAAATGAGAAACATAAAGCCTTAGAACCTAAGAGTGAAAAATGTATTTTTTTTGGATATTTTGAAGATGTCAAAGGATATAGACTTATTCCTCTTACGTCCAAAAATGTTATCATTAGAAGAGATGTCAAGTTTGCTAAAAATATATCGACCTATGAGCCTAGTTCATCAGACGTGCCACCTCTTTCTATCCCTTCTACTTCTGAAAATATTTCTTCTTCAAATGATGACAACGGGGATGACAATCCTCCCCCACCTTCTCAGGATCCTCCTTCAGCTTCTTAGCTTCCAAAATGGGTCTGTGCTACATGGGATGCAACAGGTGCGTTTGCAGGTGATCCTACAGATCAATGACATACACGTTCTTAGTTTGATAGAGCCTCTTCTTTACTGGCTCAAGCTTCAATGAATTATGATCCTAACACCTTTGCAGAAGCTTTAGTCCATCGAAATTGGGATGCAACTATGAATGAAGAATATCGTTCATTATTGGAAAATGATACATGCGATCTTGTTCCTCTTTCAAAGGGATGAAAACTTGTTAGATCCAAATGGGTTTATAGAACCAAGTTTGGACCAAATGGAAAAGTTGATAAACATAAATCTCGTCTTGTTGCTAAGGGTTTTTCACAAGTTGAAGGCATTGACTATACTGAAACCTTCTCCCCTGTTGCAAAATGAACTCTATCTGCCTTGTTCTTTCCCTTGCTACCTCTTTCAAATGGGAAGTCCATCATATGGATGTTAAATCTGCCTTCTTGCATGGGGACTTGCATGAAGAAATCTATATGGAACAACCTCCTGGATTATACAAACAAATACTAGCCTTGTATGTCAGCGTAAGAAATTCTTTTATGGTCTCAAGCAAGCCCCTAGGGCTTGGTATGCCAAAATGGATATCTTTCTTTTAGATACTAGCTTTTCTAGGTGTCATTCTGATAATAATGTCTACACCAAGAAAGTGGGTAAGTCTCTTAGCATTCTTTTTCTTTATGTTTATGATATTATCTTTACTGGTAGTGATCCCAACCTTATAAATTATGTGAAGTCCAGCCTTAAAAAGTAGTTTGAAATGACAGACTTAGGACACTTGCATTATTTTCTTGGTCTTCAAGTCTTGCAATCCAAGGAAGGTATTTCCCTTTCCCAGTCCAAGTATGCCTGTGATCTTCTACGCCACTTTCACATCAAAGACTATAAGCCAACCCCTTCTCCCTTCAGTTTGAAGCCATAATTTTAGTCACTTGTACTTCCCTTGAAGTTGATGCTACCTTATACCATTAGCTTTGGAAAAATTTTGTATCTGACCCATACCCGTCCCTATGTTTCATTTTTTGTTGGCCTTATTGCTCAATTTATGAAGACCCCACATGAAATTCATTGGAAAGCAGCTAAAAGAATACTTCGTTATGTTCTAGTTATAGTTTAGTTTGGGATTCATTACAATGTAGAAGCATCTCTTCCATTGGTTAGTTTCACTGATTTCGGTTGTGCTGGTGACCCTGATGATCAGAAGTCTACTACAAGTTATGTCTTCACTCTTGGTTCTAGAGCTATTGCATGGGCTTGTAAGAAACAAAGTGCCATTTCTATTTCTTCAGCAGAAGTAGAGTATCATGGTGCCATAGAAGCTAGTAAGGAATCCCTATGGATTCATCAGATCCTGTCAGAGTTTGGCTTTCAGTAGCATCATCTGACTACACTTTGGTGTGATAATCAAAGTTCCATTCAACTATGAAAAGATCTAGTCCAACATTAGCATAGAAAACACATTGAACTACACATGCACTTCATCAGAAAGCTCATTTATTCCCATGTTATTAAAGTGCAATATTGTTCAATCAATGATCAAGTTGCGAACATCTTTACAAAGGCTTTCACAGAGGTGAAGTTTACTAAACTTTTATTTATGGTTTGAGTTCAGGAAGTTGTCACTAAGGGGGGATAGGTTCTAATGCCTCCTTCCTTCTCCTATTTATCATATTTGTACATCCTTCAATCCTATCCCAAGTTGTTCTTAAGGGGGGATGTTAGGATATTCCGACACAGGAAATAGTTAAGTATAACTTGGTTTAGTGTAGGGTTAGGTAAAGTGTGTTTCTTTACTATGTACATTTGTGAATTACAATACGACAGTCACAATATGTTCTAGACATGAAGTGATCTGACGGTTCATTCTATCCCAGGTATTATTGACACTTGATTCGTGGCTTAACCCTCGACTAGTCCATGATCTCTATTTAAAGAGCATCGAGGGTAATTTGTAGGGTGACAATTCATGAGAGAACCTTATGTAAATTTTCATTCTTTTATTAATAAATTTCCTGAAGTGGTCGCATTGGCTCAGGCGGTGGACTGTTTCCCTCTTTGAGGGTTTTAACCATGTCAATAATACTAGTGTATTGATCGGTGATTTATTTGTGAGCGGTGTACTTTGGTGTTCTATCTGAGGAACTTACTGATGAGCCTCGGTATTGCAACAAGAATGCTGCAACTCCCAAGACTACTGACTTTAATTATCAACCCAAGGTTCGTACAAACTTAAGAGGTGTCGCCACTATATGTGCGGCATACAATGTGTCCTTCCTTCATTGTCATGATGTAATGGAGTGCATGTACTGAAGTCAAATCCTAAACTAATTGCAGAAAATGAAATGTTCGAAATGGAACCTTAACCTATTGCAAGAAAGAAAGTACAAGAAAAGAGACTGAAATTCAATGCTAAATAACACCATTTCCTAATTAATTGCCAAGAAACTATGCATTGCAATAATGCTAAATTATCATGAACCAAATACTACTATCTAAGCATGGAAGTAAGAAGCATAAAAAATCACTAATGTGTAAGTAAAGGGACTGAAATAAATTTGTTTTTGTCTTTTTGTCTTTTCATGCAAAATCAAGTATGCAAACTAATTTGCTTTGGTGATGTGGAAGGTGAATTAAGGATGTTGGAGGTTGGATGAGAGGGTTAGGAGATGGTTGGATGGTGTGGGAGACCCTTGGGATGCTTTTGTGACTTCCTAGAGATTTTCCATCAATTCGGCCTCAAAACAGGCCATTTCAGGAAAACCTACAAGATGTACTAGAAACCTACAAGATGATCTTATAAGAATTACAAGAAATCTACACGATACAATCGAGAGCATAATGCGAGGTGTTGGGGGTGATGGAAGGCTTAGGGAAGGTGGTAGATGGGTAGAATGGAGTGAGACAATTCCTAGGATTACTTAGAACTCAAAACAAAAGTTGGGAGATGGATGGATTTGCTCAAAAATCTTGGAGAAGTTTCCTTGTGAAATGACGATATGGGTGAGGGTTTAATGACCAAGAAAATCAAATCCAAATTGGATGGGACACATTTTTTTTATTAACTTGGATTTATTAGGTCCCTATTCTAAGTGGAATCACTCAAAAAGACCTTTGTTAACCCATGCAAAAAAATAAAATACATTACTAGTCAAAAAATCTAGAAATTCGAGAACTAGTGAGCTAGTAAATCTAAAAAATGCCTAACCAAATCAAGTGCAAATGCAATGGGTAATTTTTGTTATGAACTAGAAAATTTTTGTGATCTAATTCAAGTGGAATCAATTTGATTGAATCTCGTTAGCATACTCTAAAAAATAGCAGAAATTTAGTATTCTTTGCTAAAAAGGAGGTCCAACAATCTAGATTTGAGAATAAGAAGACTATTCCAAGCAACTCAATGATTCCTATGAAATTCCAAAGCTTTTAAAACGATGAAATAGTGCTTGTGATCCTTCAAAATAACTTACATCAACCATTTAACTCAATCCTACAACAAGAAATCATTAAATTCCAAATGCAGAATAGAAAGAAATAAATACAAGAGATGCATGTGAATAAGCAATGAGAAGAGGGAAAGAAAATGATACAAAAGGGCTCTGAGGTTCCTGGGGTGGCCAAGCCCAAGGAAACTCAGAGACCTATAGAGGAGAACAATATTTAGAATCTAAACATGACACCAATCTTCATTATTTTCATCAATAAAATTACATCCCTGCAAGAAAATACAATGGAGTTGCAAAAATACAAGCTCTCTCCCCAATAACAGTAATGAAAATCTGCCCCTAGAGGAAAATTTGACTTCGTATCTATAAAAAATGATTAGGAATCATTCCCCATGAATGGAAGAAGTTTTCCCCACCAAAATCCCTTGATTAGTGGATCTAGTCCCCAATACTAGAATTTTCAATAAATGGCAGGGAACACATTCCTAGATTTTCTCAATCATTTCCTAGAGGCAAATTCAACTTGGTACTTATAAAAAATGATTAAGAATCATTCCCCGTGAATGGAGGAATCTTTCCCCACTGAAATCCCTTGATTAGTGGATCTGCTCCCTTGATTAGCGGATGTGCTTCCTTGATTAGTGGAACATTCCTAGATTTTCTCAATCATTGGAGTTCCACCATTTTTACCATAATTCCATAATATCTTGTTGAATTATTATTTATTATTTATCCTCCAGTAGTAGGAACAAGTCCCTAAATCATCTCCTCCTCCAACTCTTCATAATCTGCCCAATATTCTCATAATATTCCACAAAAAATAAATAATATTTGACACAATTATTCAATTATTCATAAACCTTCCTAATGAATATATTAAAGTTGAAAATAAATTATCTAATGCAAAAGGAGAGGTTTAATGCGCTGAAGGATGGTCATAGGCCTTAATTTATGTTTTAAATTAGAGGCATGGACCTTAATATATGTCTAATTTAGAGGCCCATCATACCCCCTCATTGAAAGTGTTGCTCATGCTCTAAGCAACTTAGTGACCTCATTGTGCCTCATCCATGGCCCTGGTGGCCTCTCTCTTGTGCATTAAGAATATTGGATATAAGCTCTGCAAGGACAAGCCCAAAAACATATATGTTCAAAGAAAAATCATTGTTTCTTGAGACCAATAGATTGCTTTCTTGCCCTTATTCAAGATGAGTTCTTGAATATTTTTTTAGTTTTTAAAGGTCTTTCACATCCCTATCAACCTTCTGTTAACTTGTTCCACCATTTGAACACCTCTAACACCTTCAAAATGCATTTAGATGAGAACTAGGACATCTTGTAGGAATTCTTGTCAAAACTACAGGAATCCTACATGAACCCTATTAAAACTACAAGAAACCAGTTTTGAGCATCAATGATAAATTGAAGTTAGGGCAGGCCCTCAACTTGACTCCCATGCATTTCTCCCATTTTTAAGCCCTGGACAAAAGCTAGAAAGATATTGGAGACCTCTTGGAACGCCTCTTTTCATCCCTGTAGTTTGATTTATATTTTGATGGTGAATGCCTTATTTCCTTTTGTGCCTTCTTCTTCTCTATTATGGCATAGATGATTGCCTAATGGCCTTGGAGTTCTTTGTTTTGATTAGGTTTCTCTTAGGCACTGTCATTTTGGGTTTTAGCACAAATTTTCATTTCTTCTTTCTAGTAGCAGCATTCTTCCTTCCTATAGTAGTCATTCCTTCTTCCTTCAAAGTCTTCTAACTATATGGGAGTGATAAGAAATGATGAAGAGGAATTGGATGATGATGCTAGGAGAGGATGCTCTATTTTTTTTTTTAAGAATGAAATGGGATGGACAAATGATGAATATATAGTGAATATGAAGTGGATGGAGGGGTTGGAATTCTGTAGTGACTTGGCCTTTGCAAAAATTTCTTCTTTTAACTGTTGTCCTCATTCCTTAAAATCATCACCCTTTTGACTTTTCAACATTGCATGAGTGAAGGAGTGAGCTGCAATCAACTAGTTGAAGGTGGCTAAGACTGTTGACCCATCCTTAGCTTATAAAACCTCATCTCTCATGCATTAACAATAAATTTGTAACTATAATATGCTCAAGAGAAGAGGTCAAGAATATTGCATACTTATACTTACCTGATGGTTGTTGAAGAGACATGTATGCTGCTGCTGAGTTGATGTTGATGTGCAGGTGTTGGATGGTGATGATGATGATCCTCATTGTGCTCCTTATCATAGTCTGATGAAGCTAACCTCTGTTTTTTCCTTTAAAACTTCTCATTGCCAATCCTATAGGTGTTGTTCTATAACCCGTAGGTTTACAAGACAATAACTTGTTTTGTCTATATCTCCCAAACGATAGACTAGATTGAGCTGCAACTTTTGGAGCATGTTGTCATCATCATTATGCACCTCCCCATAGAAAACTTTTGGTCAATGGATGCACAGATCTCGAGAAAAATTAAAAATGGTTGAAGGTGATGGAGGCAAATTTCTTGGAAACCATGCACTAGAATTTTTTGAAATTGCTTGGGCATGTTAACACCATCCATATGCATCTCCCCATGAAATAACTTTTTAAATGGATGTACAGATATTGCAAAAATGCAAAAATGGCTAAAGGTGATGGAGGCCGATTTCTTGAAAACCGTGCACTAGAATTTTCTGAAATTGCTTGAGGATGTTACCATCATCCATATGCATCTCCCCCTAAAACATATTGGTAAATGGATGCATGGTTTTCAAGTTATGGCAAAAACAAATTTTTTCTCTATGTATTTTTGTATCCTGTAGTAAAACAAAGCATCCTGTAGTTTTTTAGGACAACAAGGAAAATGAGTGGTAGAAGCTTGAGAATTATGGGTGGATGGTAAAAATAGATGAAGGTGATGGATTGACATGGCCTTGGCCTTGTTGGAGCATTTGAACGAAGTAGGAGAAAGTCAAAATTTGACTTCTTTTGACTATGCTTGACCAATTTTCCTTTTGGTACCAACTTGTTCTTGTTGCTTGCAGATGTTGGAGAGTACATGCATTTATCAGAGATATACATCAAGCCAATATTTTTTATTTTTTCCTTCTTTTTTTCTTCTATGCCTACTAGTCGCCTCAAGGAGGTTTTCAACTAGTAGGTCTGCCTAGGCACCTCAAAGGAGGTTTTCACCTAGGATCTTTCTTTTTACTCTTTTTTTTTTCAACCCATTGACTACCTCATGGAGGTTTTCAATCAATAAGCCAATCTCATAAGATGCCTCCAAGGAGATTTTCACCTTAGATTTTTATTTTTCTCTTTTTTTTCATTTTTTTCTACGCTACCCTACTTGAAAAACAAAATCACTTTCAAGTATAAGAATATTTCCAATGGAGCCATGTGCACATCAAGATGACAGACAAAATGATGTGGAGTTTTGAAATGTATACCTTGACATGTACCTGGATTTCAGAGACCAAATTATTTGACTTTGAAAGGATCAAGCATAGTTGAGGAAGAGAGTGATGTTGCAACTTAGTGACTTTCTAGAACCATACTTCAATATAGTTGTGATGTCCTTGGTCCTTTTGATAATCTGGATCATTATTCATGTCTTTTTCTACCATGACCTTCAAATCTTCCTCTTTTTTCTAATTGTTCTCTTGAACACATTGAGGATTTGTCTGGCTTTCATCAATCGCAGCCCATGGTTTTGTGGTCTTCTTATTTGAATCTTCTTCTTCTAGATGTAATCCTTCAATGATATTAAGAGAATATCTTTTTAGCAATACTCTTTTTGAGCTATGGTGAATACCATTGAGCTCAAGAGGAGATGTTTGGAAAGGTTGTACCTCAGCATTGTAAGTGGGTTGAGCTACTTCAATGTGTGGGTTTGGAAATGGTGGTACAGGTAGTTGAGTGGGAGTGTATATTTGAGATGGATGTACATGGGGTTGTGGTTGTGGTGGAGGTGAATGGTAGGGATAACATGGAGTTGGGTATGGAGGATATCGAGGATATTGTGGATGGCTCCCATAAGTTCCTTGCCAACCTTGTTGCCAAGATTGGGGTTAAGATGGCCAATGCTGCCAAGGAAAAGGTGTGTTCCAATTACTTTGAGGTGGATATGCATAACCTTGAAATTGGGAATTAGGCTCTTACATCATAGTAGGATGAATAGGCTGCCATGGTCCTCTTGGAGCTACATAAAATTGTTGCATTGGCAATTGACTTGCACTATTGTTCTCTTGGTGAACTTCCTTCAACCTTGGTAATGAGGAGCAAGGTTGGCTATGTGGGGCCTAACCCAGGTTCAGCGGTGAGTTTAGCCAAGAAAATGTTGGTACTACTAGCCCTTTCGGCAACAATCCGCGGAGCATGGACTAAGGTCTCACCCGAAGTAGTATGGGAGGGTGTTGGAACTATGTTTCCACATCCTAGGGATGTCTTGATGAGGGTTTTGGAGGTTCGCGCTCCTATCCTCTGCACTGCATTGTTCCACGGAACTTTCTATTCTTTGCAACTTTTGTGCACCTTTGCGAATACCATATTATTCGATCTGATCCTTACTGTGCTATTATGTTAGTGCTTACTTAGTTTGTGTGGGCCCAATATTCTTATTACTTATTTTATTTCCAGATTAGCACGAGTATTTGAAAACAATATAAATGCATAAAGATAATCAGAACACAAAAATATAGATCTACAAACAGAAGCACAATATTCTGAATCAATATTTTCTTTATTAATACTTAAGATCTGTTATAGACCCGACTCTGCCCTGTGCACTCTGCTATAGGGGTCCATGCACTCAGCTACAAACTCTACTAGGCATCTGCGCACCCAGTTGCAGAGCCTCTACCTACCACTATGATCCAATACACTTCAGATTCACTTCTATCTTCGAAGCATGCCCTCGTATCTGTCTATTACTTATCAAAACTTAAAAAACCAATTTTACACTTACAGCCTCACTCTATTTATACAATCCCACGATCCACAAACCATGGGTAGGCTGACATACCATACATTCAATTACATTATTTTAGGGCGAACAACCCTAGACTCTCGTGCTCCGCACCCGCATTTCGTGGGGTCTTTACATTACACTTGACCAAAATTCAGGCTTCAAGCCCCAAAGACATGCTATGGGGGGATTCGCTGCCCAACAGGCCCCCAACACAATCATCATGACTCATCCCGAGTCACTCTTCTGGTCTGACGATATTTGTGTGAAGTCCATCTAGTTGTGCCTGTGCGGCGTGAAGGTTCGCAATGCACCATGCTACTGTCATCTGGTTCTGCTCCATTTCTACTTCTAAATCATCTGCGTCTGACTTGATTCTCTACTTTGATGTCGGCTTCTAGTACCTGTGTTTATAGTCCTGCACCTTTGTCCGGCTTCTCAGGTCGTGAAGACTGTGCTTTGGTCAGTTAGTTAGACAGTTGGCCCACCTGTGTAGGGCTTCAGGCTACTGCCATTTATTCTTCTTGGGAAGGGTTCTCCATTAAGTTTGACTAGCTGGACCCCGCCTCTGTCGATGACCTCCTTTACCACATACAGTCCCAACCAATGCATTCTGAATTTTCACGGAAATTTTTAGAACTTGCTGTCATACAGCAACAATAAATTGTTTACCTTGAATGTGTGCAACTTGATATGGTGATCGTGCTAGGCTTTCTTGCACTATTTCTGAACCTGTTGATGGAATCCCACCAGAAATCATTCTTCCTCAAGTTCTTCCAATTGTTCGAGCCTCTCCTCAAAGGCTTCGCGATCCAACATGCCTGTAAGTGCTGTTATCCACAAACTGGGTACGATGTATTCCATTGGCATGACTACTTCCGTCCCATAGACTAACCTGAAAGGTGTCTAACCCGTCAATTTTTTGCACATGGTTTTGTATGCCCATAATACCGTAGGTATGCACAGGTCCCAGTCATTTCACTGTGCGTTACATACTTTGGCTGGTGCGGTTTCCAGAATTTTGTTGAATGCTTCTACTATCCCATTAGCTTGCGGATGGTACGGTGTACTTTGCTGATGATACACCTGGAACTTCTTGGTGAGTGCACTGATGGTTTCATTCAAGAAGTGCATTCCATGGTCACTCATTAAAATTTTTGGGCAACCAAATCGTGTCAATACATTGTCGAACAAAAATTTCGCAGTTGTAGCAGCCGTGCAGTCCTTAACTGGCTATGCTTCCACCCATCGAGTCATATATTCTATTATGGTGATGATGTAGTAGTCACCCGTATTCCCCTAAGGTTTGATTGGTCTCACAAAGCTGATTGCCCATTTTTTTAATGGTTGCAGCATCATCTGTGGATTGAGTGGCATCTAATCCCTTCGTGATGGTTTCCCAGTCCTTTGACATATGTCACAGGCCCGACAATGTGCTTTCTAATATTGATGTAGGGTTGGCCACCATAGCCCAGCGTGAAGAATCTTCTTTGCCCTCATGCAACCTGCATAGTGTCCTCCTGCAGCCCCCCCATGTGCTTCCGTTAGGATCTGTCCTCGTTCAAATTTAGGTACATATCTTTGTAATATCTCATCGTTTCCCATTTTGTAGAGGTTCCCTGTGATGACATAAAAGTCCACCGTGCACATCACTAATTCCTTCTTCTGTTGGACTGAGTATCCCTTTGACATAGTAACTATGGTTAAAAAATGGATTATATCTTCGAAGTGGCCATCCACGATGCGCATTGTAAAGAGTTATGCATCAGGTAGTCCTTCTTTCAAATTTGTTGGCTCCTCGCCTATCTTAATTCATGATAAGTGATTTCGTCCTGCATTTAGGCGTCCTAGCTTTACGATGACCTCGAAGTCATATTCTTGAAATAGTAACAGCCATCTCCATATGCACCCCCCAACACAGGCTTGTTCACCAGGTATTTCAACGCAAAATGATCGATATACATCTTGAAGTGCCTGCCAAGTAAATAGTGTCAGCATTTCTGAAGTGCGTATACCATTTCCAACCCTTCACGGTCAGTAGTAGAATAGTTCTTTTTGGCTTTGGATAGCTGCTGACTCGCGAATGCGATCAGATGATCCACGCTTTTCGCATCTTCCTGCATGAGTACAACTCCCAATGCAATACACGAAGCCTCAACATGTACATGAAATTCTATGTCCCATTTTGGGAAGACCAGGATGGGAGCGGATGCCATTTTCTCCTTGAGAACATCCAAACATTTCCTACAGTCATCATTCCAACAATTTGTAGTGTCTTTTTTCAATAATTTTTCCATTGGCATTGTTATTTGTGCATAGCTCTTGATGAACTTTCTATAGTAACCAGTGTGCCCCAAAGTAGCGCGTAGTTATTTGACACTTCATGGTGCTTCCAGATTGAGAATAACAACAATCTTCGCAGGTTCCACCATCAGGCCTTGTTTGCAGACCACATGGCTGAGTAGGTTTCCAAAGGGGACAAGGAAGATGCACTTTTTAAGATTCAGTGCAATCTGGTGTTGTCGACAAGTATCCAACATCAAACGTAAGCTTGCTATATGGTGTTTAACTAACCCAAAAATAGTCCAATCATCTAGATAGACCTCCAAGAACTTGTGGATGTATTCCTTGAATGTAGCCACCACTACGCATGAAAATATCACTGGTGTGTTGTTCAGTCCAAAGGGCATAATGGTGTATTGAAAACAACCCCATTCAATTGTGAAGGTTGTCTTGCTCCTATCTTCCGACACGATCTTGATCTGATGGTACCCTGAGAAGCCATCCATGAATGAGTAAGTTTCCTTACCACCAACATTCTCCAATACTTCATCTGTAAATAGTGTCGGGAATGGATCATGAACACATGCATCGTTAAGCTTCCCGAAGTCCACGCATATTCTAATTTTTCCCTTCTATTTTTTCTCCTGTACTACCATAGGACTCACCCAGTCAGATTCTTCCACTGGTTCAATAATTCTGGCCACAAGCATTTTGTCTAATTCTTCGCAGACCTTTTCTTTATACTTCAGATTTAAATGGTAAGGTCGCTGCTTAACTGGCTTCACGTCTGGTTTCAGAGTGATCTTCATGATCCCTAAGTCGCCAATGATCCCCTTTAAGTTTGTGATTTTGGTTGGGAACAAATCTTGATATTTGCGGAGTAACTTGACGACCTTATCTACTATAACATCATCCCAATAGTCCTCCAACATCACGTACTTCAGCTCCGTGTCTGTACCAATGTTTACCTTCTTTGTTTTTAGTGGCGCAGTGATGTCACGATCCTCAATTGATAGTCCTCGAACTTCATGACACCCTTCAGTTTCTGGAATATTAATATTTCAGGGGTCATCATCATCCTCCTCTACTTGCACATTATAACATTCTAGGGCACTGCTTAACTGGGTTGCCCATGATGGTTGAACTACTTGCCATGGTTCCTGTGGTATTTTGAAGATGGCGGCTTTTATGGCTTGCAGCGCGTCATTAACAGTATCCGACCATCGGTCTTCAAATGTGAATGTTAACAAAAATCCCTCACACAAGACATCCCATTTGCCCGTACCATGTCGTAGTTCCGTCTCAGTATACCAATTCATGGGTATGACATCCAGGGTATGGTAGAATACGTGTACCCATTCAAGCTGAGGTTATTCTCCATGGGCCTTGGTCCATTTCGCGAGGTGCATGTGTGGATCACCACGTCCATCGTATTTATCTACTATCCATAGTTGTAGTTTCCCAAATCGTAGGCACATCATCCTCCTACAGTCGCGCTAGTTTTCAAAATTTCCTTGATGTGTTCCCCACCAGAGTGCAGGTGTTGCGTGCAGCACCCACTTCAATGCATCGAACTATTGTTGTTCTAATACTGCGCTTTCAAACTTGCTCAAGAATTCATCCACCGCTGTTAATCTATCATATGTTGGCAGATCTTGGGCCTAGGTTGTCATGCAACGCAGTGATATAGTCATCATGTTGCGATTTAGCGTTGTCACTTTGTTCAACCGATTGTGCCAGCGTTTGTCTTCTTCGTTTGAATCTCAGGTGCAGGAACTTGCATGCTCCCATGAGATCCTTCCATCTGCAATTAGATTCACCCAATCCTAATCTCACGCAGTTATCTTGTATATACAATCCAGCTCATCATCGCTTCCATTGTCGCGCACAAGTTTGGTGTAGTGTGTTCCTTCCGCTAGATCTAGTGGAACTAAGATGCGTAGGGACTTTTTCTCGAATATCATCTTCTGCTTCTTCAGGTTGATGACTCCATTCATATCAGTGGCCCAGCCTATTCCTAGCAATGCGGGATAGGGATTTCTATCATCGACAATCTCTATTACTTCAAAGTCCATCTGTGTGCTTACGCCTTCGATATCAACTCTCACCCCTTGCAACCTCCCCATGGGCAAAATCTTCTCTAGGTTCATCATTTGTAATTGAATAGGGGACCACTGTAACGTGGGCTTACCCATGCATTCCCATGTCTACTTTGGTAACACATTCGCGTTTGAACCCAAGTCTAGGATTACCTGGTCCATTTCATACTCACCAATCCGTGCCATCAATCTCATTTCCCTCCCAATGCACAATGCATGTTTTCCTAGTTTTCGGACTACACATAGTTCTCCTAACCCTTCGCACCTGGTGATCAACTCCTATAGTCCCTTAACTAACTTATTGTCACGCAATAGTTTCATGCATGTTTCCAAAAAGGTAGTAAGCATAGAAGGATCCATCCCTGGCTTTGGTTGATCCTTACTACCTAAAGTGGAGGCCTTCGTGAGGCTCTTCTTAGCTTCCATGAACGTCTCCTTTGTATGTTCTAAGTCAAACTCAGGTTTCTTTGTAGGGGCCTTGTGAATCCATGTATCTTCCTCGTGCTGCTTCCCCTTATCCTCCCCTGTTGTCGCACCACTTCTAAGCATCATGTTCACATTTGGGTCTTCTTCACATGATTCAAACCTCATCATTTGGATATTCTGAGTTGGAGGAAGCTGGAGTACCCATTTTTCATGCATCTATGCGATCAACGTAGGAAAATCTACCATTTCATGATTGAACTAAGCATAGTATGAACAAGATAGTCCCATTGGTTTGGTACAATCACAGGCGTAGTGCCCTAGTCCTCCGCAATTGTAACAAATTAACTATTCGCGGCCCCTTCCTAGCCCCATTCCTCCTCGTCCTCGACCTCACCCCTGAAATCCAGCGTGCACCATCCCCACAGCTAGTTTGAGGGCTTGCATTTCTGTCTGCATCTTATATGCAGGGCCCTGATTCATCATTAGCTTGTAGCTGCGCCAAGTATGCTCGCCATGGCCTACTGACCTACATAAATTACAAAACAACTGTTGGGGAGTTTGTGTATACTTCTGCAACAATTGACAATTATCCGTCGTGTGCTTTCTTCTTATCTGATAGATCATGTACCATAATGTGGGTGTCACACTCAGCCCTACCTGTGCCTCTGGTCTCAACAGTATTGACCCCCCTCCTACCAAGTAGTTTGCGAATACTGGACAGTGATCCTTGTCATGGCCCTGGCCTTTGTATTTTATATGCCATACTTCCTCGTGTGCCTCTGGTTGCAATGCCCTATCCTTCTTCAAGCTCTGCATTTCTAGACAGAGATTCTATAGTTGCACGTGGATTTGTTGAACTCCCAGTCCCGGTTCCTTAATCGATGTCTCATGCAGCCTCATTACCATTTCCAATGCTTCAGCCTAGGCAAAAAGTTTCTATTGTGACATCGTCATCCTCAGGTGTGATGTTAGAGATGTCACAAACCATGCGCGATGCTGCACATCCATGAGCGTCATATTAACCTCATAGATCGTACTCTTCATTCGCTGATCCAGATCCTAGGGGGTCTTTCTTGGAAGCATCGTGATCTCTTTAAATCTGATGATTGACTATGTCTCTGATTTCAGTCAGCTAAACTCTCTATTCAGTGCATTCTAGATCTCTGTTATTCCTACATTTGGGTGATCATTGGAGTGCTTGATATACCATGTCAATGTGCGATCCTGTAGAGCGCTCACCAATGTAGCCTTCTTAATGTTATCGTCTGTGACCCCTTGCACTTCCCATACTGCGCTTACCACGAACCAGAACTAGTCCAAATCCTCATTCCCTACTCCTCTAAATACGGGTAGCTTGATCGCATTCGCCATGTTGAACTTTGGGGGTGGTGGAGGTGGAGTGGGTGGAGATGGAGGTGAGGGAGGTGAAGTGGGTGGTGGCATGGGTGGTGGTGGTAACTGCGGAATGTGATACCTTATCAAACTGACTGCACTTCTCGGAGAAACCTGAGCGAGCTCTTCCTCACTCTCTCACGGAGGTGAAATTAAGGGACTATTTCCTAATCCCTCACTACCTTTGTAGATCTTTCCGCTCCGCGTCGTTCCAAACATTAGTGTATTCACATAACCCTCTTTTCCCATAAAAACATCTTAATCCAAGTATTCAAAGATTTAATGTACTTAGCTTCTGGTCCCATGAGAAAACATCGTTCTGCTTCGTTGTAGTTCATGGTCATGTCTATCGCAAACTCAGTGATAAATCCCCCTATTATCTAGTCGAGCCAATGGTCCACAACTCGCGTGATCCTATCTTCTGATGCCTCTAGTCTTTGCACTAATTCCAGTGTCCACACTATCGGTTGGTCGAGCTTACACCTTCCCTAGCTGTCGGCTAACCTTGTGATCCACTCATACAGTTCAGAAGGAAATGATGCGAAGAAGATCTTGTAGATTTCCATATACATGTAGAGATCCAGCCACCTTTTCTCGGATACTTGCGGATTTCTACTTTCCTGCATCACGAACTCGTGAATCTTCTTGTCCAACCACTCTTTAATTTCCTTCTTTGTTGGGTTCTATTGGCATGACATCGGACATCCATTAGGCAAATCCTGGTCTCGGAAACAGAACCATTTTTTGGCTATGTGGGGTGTGACCTAGGTTCAGCAGTGAGTTTAGCCAAGCAAATCCCGATACTATTGGCCCTTTCGGCAATAGTCCACGGAGCACAGACTAAGGTCTCACCCGAAATAGTATGGGAGGGTGCTAGAACCAAGTTTCCACACCCTAGGGATGTCTTGATGAGGGTTCTGGAGGTTCACGATCCTATACTACGCACTACGCTATTCCCCGCAGCTTTCTATTCTTCGCAACCCGTGCACACCTTCACGAATACCATATTATTCGATACGATCCTTACTATGCTATTATGTTAGTGCTTACTTAGTTTGTGCAGGCCCAATATTCTTATTACTTATTCGATTGCAAGATTAGCACGAGTATTTGAAAACTATATAAATGCATAAAGATAATCAGAACACATAAATATAGATCTACAAACAAAAGCACAATATTCTAAATCAATCTTTTGTTTATTAATACTTAATATTCATTACAGACTCGATTCCACCCTGTGCACTCAGCTGCAGAGGTCCGCACACTTAGCTGCAGACTCTATTAGGCCTCTGCGCACTCAGTTGCAGAGCCTCTACCTACCACTATGACCCAATACACTTCAGATTCACTTCTATCCTCTAACCATGCCCTCGCATCTGTCTATTACTTATCAAAACTTAAAAAAAAGACTTTACACTTAGAGCCTCACTCTATTTATACAATCCCATGGCCTGTGGAACATGGGTAGGCCAACATACCATACATTCAATTACATTATTTTAGGGCAGACAACCCTAGACTTGCGCTCTACGCCCGCATTTTGCGGGGTTTTTACATTACGCTTGACCAAAATTCAGGCTTCAAGCCCCAAAAACATGCTATGGGGGGATCCACTGCCCAACAAGCAACTCCTAACATCATGTGATTCTACATGGACAACACAAACATATTCTTTTTTCTCATTTTGTATTCTTAACATTTCTACTTCAGTTAGATTGCTAAGAATTTCTATTTTAAAGTCATCAAACCAATTTCCAAGTTTAACTTTACTTATCGATCTTGATGCTAATTTACCTACTCTTGCCTTTCCTCCTGATGTGTTTGGATGTTTCACAAATTTCCTCAAATGATAATTGATATACATCACCTCTAATCATGAGATTAAGGAGATCAATCCACTCATCCCTAATTGTTCTAAGTAAGAGGTTTTTTAGTGTGTCGTATCCTAAATGATGTAGTTTTCCCCTCTTAACATTGTACATGAACCTATCTATTAGATCCTCAAGGCTCTGATCTTCTCTTTGATTCATTCTTAAGATTTCTTCTTTAAGATCATGATCTTTATATTTTTCTATTAATATCTTTTGCATATCATTCCATGATCTTATTGAATTAGTCCTTAAATACATGAACCATTTAAGAGCTCTATCCTTCAAAGTTGCCGAAAACAATCTCAATTTTTGAGTTTTTATTAAGTAACCATAAGATCTACAAACAATCTCAAATTCAAAGAGAAAGGTTTCCTAATCCTCTGACCTTAGACCATGAAATTTTGGAAGAAAAGATGGAGGGATGTCCTTCATGTGCACACTACCGTTAGTATCTTGAATGGGAAATCCGAGAGGATCTTCCTCATTATCATCATCTTCATCCATTTCTTCTACATTCTTTTCCATCTTTTTCTTCTACCTGCAAAAGTGAATGGTGATGTGGCTCTCACTGCACCATGTGATTAATTGGGGGGTGGGTTGGTGTTCAATTTTTTTTTTTTGCTTTTATGATTGAATGAAAACTATAATGCAATGCAATTTTCTACTTTTGAAATTAAATATGCCTAATGAAAATATTTTGTTTTTGCAAAAAGAGAAAATACATGAATCAACTAAGGAAGAAAACAATGCATACTTTGACACCTCCCGAGTAATGGTGCCAAAAGGTGATGAGCCTCGATATTGCAACAAGAATGATGCAACTCCCAAGGCTACCGACTTTAATTATCAACCGGGGTTCATACAAAATTAAGAGGTGTTGGCACTATATGTGCAACATACAATGTGTCCTTCCTTTGCTTTCATGATGTAATGGAGTGCATGTACTGAAGTCAAATCCTAAACTAATTGCAGAAAATGAAATTCTTGAAATGGAACCTTAACCTATTGCAAGAAAGAAAGTAAAAGGAAAGAGAAGGAAATTCAATGCTAAATCACACCATTTCCTAATTAACTTGCAAGAAACTATGCATTGCAATAATGTTAAATTATCATGAAACAAATGCTACTATCTTAGCATGGAAGTAAGAAGCATCAAACATCACTAATGTGCAAGCAAAGGGACTGAAATAAATTTCTTTTTGTCTTTTTGTCTTTTCATGCAAATTCAAATATGCAAACTAATTTCCTTTGGTGATGTGGCAGGTGAATTAATGATGTTGGAGGTTGGATGGGATGGTTAGGATATGGCTGTATGTTGTGGGAGACCCTTGGGATACTCTTGGTGACTTCCTAGAGGTTTTCCATCAATATGGCCTCAAAACAGGCCATTTCAGGAAAACCTACAGGATGTACTAGAAACCTACAGGATGATCTCGTAGGAATTACAAGAAACCTACAAGATACAACCGAGAGAAAGATGTGAGGTGTTAGGGGGGATGGAAGGCTTAGGGAAGGTGTTATATCGGTGGAATAGAGTGAGAAAATTCCTAAGATCACTCAGAACTCAAAACCAAAGTTGGGAGATGGATGGATTTGCTCAAAAAGCTTGGAGAAGTTTCCTTGTGAAATGACGAAATTGGTGAGCATTTAATGACCAATAAAATAAAATCCAAATTGGATGGGATTTTTTTTTATTAACTAGGATGTATTAGATCCCTATTCCAAGTGGAATCACTCAAAAAGACCTCTGTTAACCCATGCAAAAAAAATAAAAAACATTACTAGTCGAAAATCTAGAAATTCGAGAACTAGTGAGCTATTAAATATAAAAAATTCCCAACCAAATCAAGTGCAAATGCAATGGCGTAATTTTGGTTATGATCTAGAATGTTTTTTTGATCTAATCCAAGTGGAATAAATTCGATTTAAGCTCGTTAGCATGCTCTAAAAAATAACAGAAATTTATTGTTATTTGCTAAAAAGGAGGTCCAACAATCTAGATTTGAGAAGAAGAAGACTAATCCAAGAAACTCAATGATTCCTATGAACTTCCAAAGATTTTACAAGGGTGATATAATGTTTGTTATCCTGAAAAGGAACTTACATCAACCATTTAATTCAATCCTACAACAAGAAATCATTAATTCTAAATGCAGAAATAGAAAGAAATAAAAACAAGAGATGCGTGTGAATAAGCAATGAGAAGAGGGAAAGAAAATGATACAAAAGGACTCTAAGGTTCCTAGGATGGCCAAGCCCAAGGAAACTTAGAGACCTATGGAGGAAAATGAGATTTAGAAGCTGAACATGACACCAATCTTCATTATTTTCATCAATAGAATTACATCCTTGCAAGAAAATACAATGGAGCTGCAAAAATACAAGATCTCTCCCCAATAACACTAATGAAAATATCCCCCTAGAGGAAAATCCGATTTGGTATTTATAAAAAATGATTAAGAATCATTCCCCATGAATGGAGGAAGTTTACCCTACCAAAATCCCTTGATTAGTGGATCTAGTCCCCAATACTAGGAATTTGCATTAAATGGCAAAGAACACATTCCTAGATTTTCTCAATGATTCCCTAGAGGAAAATTCAACTTGGTACTTATGAAAAATGATTAATAATAATTCCCTATGAATGGAGGAAACTTTCCCTATTGAAATCCATTGATTAGTGGATCTGCTCCCTTGATTAGTGGATATGCTTCCTTGATTAGTGGAACACATTCCTAGATTTTCTCAATCATTGGAGTTCCACCATTTTTACCATAATTCCATAATATCTTGTTGAATTATTATTTATTATTGATCCTTCAGTAGTAGGGAAAAAGTTCCTAAATCGTCTCCTCCTCCAACTCTTCATAATCTGCCCAATATTCTCATAATATTCCACAAAAAATAAATAATATTAGGCACAAATATTCAATTATTCATAAACCTTCCTAATGAATATATTAAAGTTGAAAATAAATTATATAATGCAAAAAGAGAGGTTTAATGTGATGAAGGATGGTCATAGGCCTTAATTTATGTTTTAAATTAGAGGCATGGGCCTTAATTTATGTCTAATTTAGAGGCCCATCACTTACCTTGTAAAATCCTACAAAGATGATCAAAGCATGAATATCACACTGAGAAGTGGCATAATGAATGGTGAGGATAAAGGAAAGCAGCCAGAGGAAGATGGATGGATGCACAAGGCTACTGAGAAGGAAGCCACTTTTGATATTAATCGGGCTAAGGAGACCTTCATGGAGGTTAAAAAGAACTTCGCTAAGGCCTCTACTTCAGGAAGTCAGGAAAACGCACCTAAGACTACAAAGATGTAAGAAATAGATCCTTGTTAGGAAACCAGCTCACAAAAAGATAGAAAGATAGATCAATGCCTTAGAATTTAGCCTCTTCGAGGAGGCAACCTCCTTTACATTACACAAATGAACAATTCTTGGATGATACAAATGACTAAGCCTCCCTTCTATATATAGGAGCCCTAGGGGTCATAATATAATCAAGCTGACATAACAGTAATAACATAAGGGCACAAAAATAACAGTAATGGGTTTCTATGGGGCATACTTATAACAATATGGGGACAATAGGGGCACAATAATAAAAATAAGGGATACAATGACAATAGTAATGGGGGGATCAATAGTATTATAGAGGCCTAACATGCCCCTCTCCTTTCGAAAAGAATTGTCCTCAACACTTGAGTAGTTCTAGATGCTTTTGTATAAAATTCTCATCCTCCCATGTGGAATCTTCAGTGGATAAGTTCTTCCACTTGATGAGATACTCCAAAATTGATCGATTTTGTAGTTGTCGAGTTCTTGTTTCTGTGACTGCTTTCGGTTCCAATATGATTTTTCCTTCCTCGTCAAGTTCTAGAAATATTGTTTGAACTGGGAGATTGTCACCTATAACCTTCTTTAAACATGAAACATGGAAAACTAGGTGCACTTGGGAAGCTGCAGGAAGCTCCAATTTGTATGCCACAGTACCAATCTTTTGCAACACCTTGTATGGGCCCTAATACTTTGGTGATAATTTATTATCCTTCTTAGCTTGCTTGAGGGACATTTCTTTATATGTTTATAGCCATAGGAATACTGAGTCACCTACATCAAAACTTATTTCGCTGCGATGTTGATCTGCCTGTTGTTTCATTCTATTCTATTCTAACATGATGTTATCCTATAAGAGTTGGAGAACTTGTTGTTGATGCTCGATGTGATGTTCCATTGCTTGAACCTTAGAATTTTTTCTTAAAAATGATGTGATGGATGGTGGATGATATCCATAAAGTGCCATTAATGGGGTCATTTTTGCTGCAGTATAGAAGGAAGTGTTATACCACCATTTAGCCAGAGGCAACCATTTGACCCATTGCATCTATTTATCAGATACAAAGAAACGAAGATATCCTTCCAAACATTTGTTTACTATCTCTGTTTGCCCATTAGATTGAGGATGATAAGATGAGATATGAGCTAACTAAGTACCAAGTCAAGAAAATAATTCTATCCAAAAATTTCCAGTGAAAATGGGATCTCTGTCACTTACAATAATCTTTGGTTTCCATGTAGCTTTTGAATTGTTTCCATAAATGCAGTAGAAACTGTACTGGCTTTAAATGGATGTGATAATGCACAAAAGTGTGCATACTTGGTAAGTCTGTCAACTACCACAATGATGACACTCTTTTCCTCGGACTTGGGTAAACCTGTGATAAAATCCATTGAAACCTCCTTCCAACATTGGCTTGGAATGGATAAAGGTTGTAATAAACCTGGCATCTTAATTGTTTCAACTTTATTTTGTTGGCAAACCAAACATTCTGCCACAAACCTTTGAATATCTAATTTAAGGCCATCCCAAAAAAATTCCTTCTTAACCCTGTGGTAAGTTTTTAAAAATCTCGAGTGCCCTCCTAAGGGAGAAGTGTGCAATTCCATAAGAATCTT
>APFE031317038.1:23470-68674 GCA_000404065.3 Pinus taeda | reverse complement strand
TGAATTGACCAGCCTTTTTACCTGTCCTGCATTCACCATCACTATATTTTTCTTCTTGCGATGAGCTCTAACAATGAGCTCCTTGCCATCTTTGAAAAGATGATATTTGTTTTCATGGCGATGAAAGATAGCTTTCTTGTCAAACAAGTAAGGACTTCCCAAAACAATTCTTGCTATATCAAAAGGTACCATATCAAGTTCAAATGTGCCAATAAAATGTGTAGTAATTGCAAAGCGCAATGTGCACTTTCTTGAAACTTGTAAATTTGCATCCTTGCAAATCCATCCAAGTGGATATGGCTTCGAATGTGGAACGGTCTCAAGTTTCAATCCCATGGCTGTAATTTTGGTTTCATCACCTGAATCATCCCCTAAATCTTGTGGAGTAGATGTAGTAGCAGCATTTTTCTGTTTACCTTTGGATTTGTTAAACTGAGGTTTTTTCTCAGGATGTAATTTCCAATAGTTTTTCTCCTCATGGCCTGGTTTAGAACAGTTTTTACAGATCACTTTATCACTCTCCTATTTGACAGATGCATTCTTTTTGCCCTTTCCCTTGGAGGTTTTCACTTGTTTCTTTACTGCAAGACATGGGAATGTTTTAAACATGTTTACTACTGAATTGAATACCTTGCAAACCATTTACAAGTAGTTTCAAATTCAGATCAAGTTGGTATCAGAGCTATGTTGTTGTTTCTTTGTATCAAAAGCAGTCAAATAAGCTATAGACAGCCTGAAAGGAGCCAGGAAGCCTTTGAAATGCTCTTGTTATACAATTTCAAAGTAGATAAATGCTCTTTCAGTCAATCTCTGGTGTAGTTGTCTTTTGATTGTTTTTGTGCAAAGATCTTCTAACTATCTTGCAAGTATTGATGCTTACTAGGTTGAAACTTAAAAGAGTGGAAGGACAGTTGACTAGAGAACGAGAGAATCCTCAGTCAAGGAGGAAGGCCAGAGAGCCATCACCTTCACCTTCAATTTCACCCTCAAGAGTCTCAACAGAAGCTTCAAGAATGTCTGAACATGAAGGAGAAATTCCTCAAGACACGGATCCAAGAGAAGAAGAAAGTGTCTTTAGAAAGGCTTTCTTGGACCTCACTGAAATGGTGAGGATATTGTACCAAGAAAGAAATGAGAAATTGGCTGGAGAAGGGTCCAAACATCCACTTGAAGGAGAGCGTTCTTCAGGAGGTAAGAAGGATGATGATCATTCCAAGAAAGGACATGGAGGTAATGGTGATCCACCACCCCAATCGTCACCTCCTTCCTCTTCATCCTCATCTTCTTCTTCTATGCATACACATAGATCCTCTGGAAAATGTCCTTTTTGGAAGCTTGATGTAAAATTTGAATTGCCTATGTTTAATGGTGAAGTGAATGCAGAAAAGTTTGACAACTGGATTAGGCAATTGGAGGTTTACTTGAGGATCCAGAACATGCATGATGATGCCACAAAGATTCAGTTGGCTTCTTTGAGAATGGATGGAGCAGCATTGGTCTGGTGGGAGGCCAAGACCAAAGAGGAGATCAAGAAATTTGGTAAGGTTACCTTAACATGGACTGACTTTCTGTTAGCCATTAAAAAACAATTTTATCCTCTTGCTCACATGTAGAAAGCCATTATGAACTGGAAAAATTTCAGACAACTTAAGGGTCAGAATGTCCAAGACTACACCCAAGAATTCAGGAGAAGAGCTCTCTTGTTAGGGGTAGATTTACAGACCCAAGACACCTTGTTGAAGTATATTGGTGGCCTGCATAGCTACCTTAGACACACCATCTTGATGTTTAACCCTACTAGTTTGGATGAGGTTTGTGTCCAAGCTACCCCAACTTGATCTGAATTTGAAACTACTTGAAAAAGTTTTGCAAGGTATTCAATTCAGTAGTAAACATGTTTAAAACATTCCCATGTCTTGCAGTAAAGAAACAAGTGAAATTTTCAGCTGTTCATGATCCATTCAAGCATAGCAGAATTATTTCCATTTACTGTTTAACACATCAAAATGAATTTTTTCTGCAAAATACATCAACCATATATGCAAAAGAAGTTGATGAAACAGTTCACCCCTCCTGGGCTACGTCTATTGGGTCCAAGGCTCCCATATGGGTCAGCCCTCGTTTTGATTAAATGATCAAAATGAAATTACAGCTGAATAGAAGTCTCTACAGGTGAAATAGACTATAAAATCGGATTCAGAACACATGAATCCTTCAAGATTGACTGCTGGTTCACCTCCAATGGATACCTGCAAATTGAAACAGTTCTCACAATACTGGGCCCTAGTGGCTCCTAGAACTTTCACGGCTCCAAAAACCTGTGCAAATGACCTTTGATGGCAAAAAGACCTATGCCAATGGCTTCAGAATGTCCAAAATACCCAAAATAAAAAAAAAATAAAAAATAGTCCAAAACCGCTTTTCCTAGCCAAAGTTATGGCCATCTAATGAAAACTGCTAGTTTCCCCTAAAAGGACTCCAGCTAACTTTAGTGGAGCTCCACCAATTATGGCGGGACCGCCAAATTTGGCGCTCCGCCAAAAAGTCTGCCAACCATAACTGCGGTTAACTCACCGAAAAATGCGGCATGTGACCACGTGGATGCTAACATCGGATTTCGTGCCCCCGCGGTTTGGGTTTGGCCCTTGGTTCCTGGGCACGGTCGTATGGAGGCGGGGATGGCCCTTAGGGGCTAGCCCCCTTCTTTCCCGCCCATAGCATAATTCAAACATTAAATGGCAAACCTTTCCGTTAACTTTCAAAACGCATGGCTGTGGTGTAACGGTAAAACATTGGCGTAGAGGTGATAGGTCGTGGGTTCAAACCACGAATGACCAAACCCAATTTTTGAAAAACGTATGTGCCTTTGATGATGTCACTTTGGGCCACGTGGTGGCCTTCAGGCCTGCCACGTGGCAACTCCTGATTGGCTGTTCAGATGGAATATTCCTTGGAATATTCCCAAGAATATTCTAAAGAATATTCTACGAAATATTCTTTTTTTAATTTTTTTTTAATATTCAAAAATTAAGGGTCATTGGGCAATTTTGTTTTTGCCATAACTTTCACATACGGAGACCATTGTTCGAACTGTTTACGGCACCAGAATCGGGAGGACGAGCTCTATCTAGTCATTCAGGTTCAAGCCAATTTTGAGCACTTTCAAATTTGAGCATTTTTCGACACTTGGGACATGAGCCCCTAATCACGCCTCCCCATTGGGAAGATTTTGGACCCCAAAAGCCTTCAACTACCTATTAAAGAGGTGAGGGTACAACACCCTCACTCTGTCCACCTCCATCCACTTTGCCTTGTTTGGTTTGCTGCCTTTGAGACCAACCCGAACATAATTTACATTGCCCCTCCTTGAAGTGCGTGTCCTTCTGTCAAGGATTGTATCTTCTTTCAGCTTATCTAAATATTCTGGCGAGAAATCTTCTATAGATGGCAGCTGAACAGTTCTTTCATGATCAACGATCAAAGGAGGTTCATACAAATGTAAGTTCTCCACATTAACAACATAATACATTTTCATGTAGGAAGGCAAATCTAATTGAAAAGCATTTTTTCCAACCTTCTTGAGGATTTTGAATGGACCATAATGAATAGGCTTCAGCTTTTTACCTTGTCCTTGCATCCTTTACTTAGTGATGTACAACCATACCTCATCCCCTTCTTGAAACTTGTGATCGACTCTATGCTTGTCGTGTCTTTCCTTGTACTTGCCTTGACTTTTCTCAAGTTGTTCTTGAATTTGCAGATGTATTTGCTGAATTCTTTCAATGAATGAACGAGCTTTGTCAACATCACTATGTCCCTCAATGGCAACATCTTTCTCAAGAATGAAATCAAGAGGCGATTTTGGCAAGTAACCAAAACAAGCTTCAAAAGGTGAGGTGTTTGTGGAAGAGTGCTTGGCACGGTTGTAAGCATGTTGTATGTAGTGCAAATGTTCATCCCAAAGCTTGGGATGCTTGCTGCAATATCCTCTCAAGAGGTGCACAATGGTTCTATTCACAACTTCAGTTTGTCCATCTGTTTGCAGATGGAAAGAAGTACTTTTCTTCATCTTTGTGTCCATCATCTCCCATAGGTTGGACCAAAAATTCCCCACAAATCTGGAATCCCTATCACTAATAATGGAAGTAGGTAAACCAAAGTGAATCCATACATGATGAAAAAATAATTCAGCAGTTATAGTTTTTTTACAAGGCATAAGTATACACATTTTGCTGAAATGATCAACTACTACATATAAATAATCATTCTTCTTTCTAGATTTTGGAAAACCTCCTACAAAATCCATAGAGATGCTTTCCCATGGTCTAGAAGGTACCAGCAAAGGAGTATACAAGCCAAGCTTCCTATTACTAGGCTTGCTGGTAGCACATAATGAACAACCTCTTATGAACCTTGAAATAGAATCTACCATGCCAGGCCAATAGAAATACCTCTGTAGATGTGCAACTGTTTTGCTTACACCAAAATGGCCAGCAATAAGAGAAGAATGAGCTTCCCTTATGACATTTATTCTCTCCCCCCGTGGTATACACAACTTTCCCAAATGAAACAGCAAATTGTTATGCATGTGATAGTCATTTTCCTCTACATGATTCCCTTTACTCAAGCTAGCATACACATCTTTAAAGTCATCATCAGATGCATACTGTTCTATGTAACTATCATGTACAATGGAATCATTCTTAAGTAAAGTAACAACACCAATAATAGGCCTTGAAGGCATATCTGCAACTTTATTCAGAGTACCTTTCTTGTACCTTATTACCAAATGGAACTATTGCAAGAAGCCCATCCATCTGAAGTGTCGTGACTGTTGTAACTTGCTTTGTGATTGCAAGTACTGTAAGGGTTGATGGTCAGTATGTATAACAGTTTCTTTGCCCATCAAATAGTGTTTCCACTTTTTGACGCTTTGTACCAATGCATACAACTCCTTATCATAGGTAGGATAATTTACAACAACACCATTAAAAGTTTCGGAATGAAAAGCAATAGGCTTATCATGCTGTAGAAGAACTGCACCCATGGCATAATCACTAGCATCGGTTTGTATCTCAAATGGCTGTCTCAAATCCGGTAATGCAAGGATCAGAGCTGAACTAATCTTCTCTTTTAAATATTCGAAAGCTTTTTGCTGCTTGCCTCCCCATTGGAAAGCATGCTTCACACTTGTCACTGCATGCATAGGAGCTGCTATAGAAGAGAGGTTAGAGATGAACTTCCTCCAATATTGAGATGCACCCAAAAAACTTCTTACCTCTGTAATGGATTTGGGAGTAGGCCAATTCACAATAGCCTCAATCTTAGCAGGATCAATTCTCAAAGCACCTCCTCCTACTATGTGTCCCAAATAAACCAAAGAATTCTTTCCAAATTCACACTTTGACATTTTAAGAAATAACTAATTCTTCTTCAAAACATCAAGTACTTTCCTAACATGCATGACATGATCTTCTCTAGACTTGCTGACAATTAAGATGTCATCTAAGTAGACAATAATGAAATCATCAAGAAAAGGACGCAAGACATCATGCATTACCCGCATGAAAGTTGCAGGTGCATTGCACAAACCAAACGACATTACAAGCCATTCAAAGAGTCCTTGTTTGGTTTTAAACGATGTCTTCCAAATGTCACTTTCTTCAATTCTTACTTGATGATATCCACTCGCAAGTCTAACTTAGTGAAATATCGAGCATCTTTCAGCTGGTCTAGCAAATCATCTATCCTTGGGAGTGGGTAACGATTCTTTACCGTTATCTTGTTCAAGGCCCTGAAATCAACACACATACGCCAAGTGCCATCTTTCTTTGGAATCAGTACAATCGGTGACCCACATGGCAAAGTACTTGGCCTTATGAAACCCTTGTCCAACAAGTCCTTGATTTGCTTCTTTATTTCAGCATTCTCCATAACAGACATGCGGTACATGCCTATGTTTGGAAGAGGACAATCTAGATGCAAATGGATTTCATGTTGAATCTCCCTCTTAGGAGGCAAACCTGTTGGCCCCTGAAATATCTCATGATATACATCAACTACATCATACAGATCTGATTTAAGTTTTGGATCACAATTGTCAAATGACTCATGATTCACATCAACCTTGGGCTTAATCATAAGAAGAAAAAAATTCTCACTTGAATTGACGAGCCTTTTTATCTGTCCTGCATTCACCATCGCTATATTTGTCTTCTTGCGATGAGATCTAACAATGAACTCCTTGCCATCTTTGAAAAGATGATATTTGTTTTCAGGGCGATGAAAGATAGCTTTCCTGTCAAACAAGTAAGAACTTCCCAAAACAATTCCTGCTATATCAAAAGGTACCACATCAAGTTCAACTGCAAAGCGCAATGTGCACTTTCTTGAAACTTGTAAATTTGCATCCTTGCAAATCCATCCAAGTGCATATGGCTTCGGATGTGGAACGGTCTCAAGTTTCAGCTGCTTGACCAAGTCTTCTGATATAAGGTTTGCTTGTGACCCACTATCAAAAAGTGTGTCAATTTTAGTATGTTTTGAAATCACCCTCACATGAAACAGTTCAATTCTTTCTTCCTCATTAGGAGTTTGTACATGACAGTTTGAAGTACTAGTGTTGGCTTGAATTTCCATTTATTTTCCCTTCAAGTTTTTCAAACCCATGGCTGTAATTTTGGTTTCATCACCTGAATCATCCCCTAAATCTTGTGGTGTAGATGTAGTAGCAACAGTTTTCTGTTTCCCTTTGGATTTGTTAAATTAAGGTCTTTTTTCAAGATGTAATTTCCAACAGTTTTTCTCCTCATGGCCTAGTTTAGAACAGTGTTTACAGATCACTTTCTCACTCTCCTGTTTGACAGATGCATTCTTTTTACCCTTTCCCTTGGAGGTTTTCTCTTTGTTTTTCCCCTTAGCGGGCTTGTTTCTACCCTCTTCAAATGTGTTTTTTCCCCTTGCCTCTAAATGGGTAGCTTGGACACAAACCTCATCCAAACTAGTAGGGTTAAACATCAAGATGGTGTGTCTAAGGTAGCTATGCAAGCCACCAATATACTTCAGCAAGGTTTCCTAGGTCTGTAAATCTACCCCTAACAAGAGAGCTCTTCTCCTGAATTCTTGGGTGTAGTCTTGGACATTCTGACCCTTAAGTTGTCTAAAATTTTGCCAGTTCATAATGGCTTTCTGCATGTGAGTAAGAGGATAAAATTGGTTTTTAATGGCTAACAGAAAGTCAGTCCATGTTAAGGTAACCTTACCAAATTTTTTGATCTCCTCTTTGGTCTTGGCCTCCCACCAGACCAATGCTGCTCCATCCATTCTCAAAGAAGCCAATTGAATCTTTGTGGCATCATCATGCATATTTTGGATCCTCAAGTAAACTTCCAACTGCCTAATCCAGTTGTCAAGCTTTTCTGCATTCACTTCACCATTAAACATAGGCAATTCGAATTTTACATCAAGCTTCAAAAAAGGACTTTTTTCCAGAGGATCTATGTTTATGCACAGAACAAGAAGACGAGGATGAAGAGGAAGGAGGTGACGATGGGGGTGGTGGATCACCATTACCTCCATGTCCTTTCTTGGAATGATTATCATCCTTCTTACCTCTTGAAGATCCCTCTCCTTCATGTGGATGTTTGGACCCTTCTCCAGCCAATTTCTCATTTCTTTCTTGGTACAATATCCTCACCATTTATTTGAGGTCCAAGAAAGCCTTTCTCAAGACTCTTTCTTCTTCTTTTGGATCCATGTCTGCAGGAATTTCTCCTTCCTGTTTAGACATTCTTGAAGCTTCTGCTAAGACTCTTGAGGGTGAAATTGAAGGTGGAGGTGATGGCTCTCTGACCTTCCTTGACTGAGGATTCTCTCATTCTTTATTCAATTGTCCTTCCCCTCTTTTAAGTTTCAACCTGGTAAGCATCAATACTTGCAAGACAGTTAGAAGATCTTTGCACAAAAACAATCAAAAGACAACTACACCAGAGATTGACTGAAAGAGCGTTTATCTACTTTGCCCAATTGTTATAACAGAGCATTTCGAAGGCTTCCTTACCTCATTTCAGGCTCTGTCTAGGCTTTATTTGACCTTGCTTTTGTACAAAGAAACAACAACATAGCTCTGATACCAACTTGATCTGAATTTGAAACTACTTGTAAATGGTTTGCAAGGTATTCAATTCAGTAATAAACATGTTTAAAAGATGTCCATGTCTTGCAGTAAAAAAACAAATGAAATTTTCAGCTGTTTATGACCCATTTAAGTATGGCAGAATTATTTCCTTTTACTATTTAACACACTAAAACAAATTTGTTCCGCAAAATAAATCAACCACAGATGCAAAAGAAGTTGATAAAGCAGTTCACCCCTCCTAGGCTACATCTACTGGGTCCAAGGCTCCCAAATGGGCCTATCCTATTTTTAATTAAATGCTCAAAATGAATACATAGCTTAATAGCCTCTACATGTGGAATAGACTATAAACATAGATTCAGAACACTTGAATCCTTCAGGATTGACTACTGGTTCACCTCCAATGGGTACCTGCAACCCTATACAGCTCTCGCAATACTGGGCCCTAGTGGCTCCTAGAACTTCCACGGCATCAAAACCTCTACACATGACCTCAGAAGGCTGTAAAACCTATGCTAATGGCTTCAGAAGGTCGAAGAGACCCAAAATCAAAAACAAATTTGTCCAAAACGGACTTTCCTAGCCAAAGTTATGGCCATTTACTCCCAACTGCCAGTTGCCCCTACAAAAACTCCAAATAACTTTAGTTATGGCCAGATAGGCCCGCCAAATATGGCGAGCCAGCCCAAATTTGGCACCTTCACCAACGCCACCACTATAAAGGCTGGCAGTTAACTATTGTGTTACCTGCGCATGTGAATGGGATCTTCGGAATCGGCGGTCTATGTTGGAATATGTGCCAAAATTTAATGGCACGGTTGGTAAACAGGTCGTGGTTTCCGTGTTTAACGTGAATGTGACCACGTAATACCCACCGTGACTGTTGATTGTTGTGCTGGCGGTTAGGATTTATGCCCCAGGTTCTGGCACTGGTCACGTGGTATGGGGAGCTGGCGCTTAGGGGCTGGCCCCCTTCATTTCCGGCCCAAAACCATTTTAACATTTAAATAATGTTTGGTCCGCATTGCATGAAAGTTCCGCCATTGTGGCCCAACAGTAAGGCATGGCACTTGTGGTCTGTAGGTCGCGGGTTCAATACTCCATCTTCCCACAACATTTTGAAATGCGCCACATATATATGCTGACGTCACCCTAGGCCACGTGGCAGCCTCCGGGCTTGCCACATGGCATCCTGCCATTCGTTGCCCAAAAGGAATATTCCCTAGAATATTCCAAGGAATATTCTATGGAATATTCTTTTTTTATTTTTTTATTTTTTTGAAAAAAAGTCAAAAATTAAGAGTCATTGGGTGATTTTGTTTTTGGCATAACTTCTGCATACGGAGACCGTTTTTCGAACCGTTTGCGGTGCCAGAATCAGGAGGACGAGCTCTTTCTAGTCATTCAAGTTTGAACTAGTTATGAGCACTTTCATTTTTGAGCATTTTACGACACTTGCGACATGAGCCCCTGATCATGCAGGGAAGCAGTTCCAACACCGCGATCTTGGAACAATGCACCCAGGAGATCCAACAAATAGCCACTCAGTGCGCTAGTGACCTTGCAGTAGTTTGACCAGAATTGGAGGGACTCCACGTGACGATCTCCGTACTGACAGAGTGGCTCAAGGGCGAGTCGTGATGTTTGTGTTGGAGGCTTGTTGGGCATGGAATCCCCCCCAAGGCATGGTTTGGGGATTAAAGCCCAAGTTTTGACCAAGTCCTTTATAAAAGCTCTGTGAATTGTGGGTGTGGAGTGCGGAGTCATAATAGAGTCACAGGGTTGTCGACCCTCGTTTTTGTAATGTAATGTTGGCTTGATAGACCTACCCATGGTCCGCGGACCATGGGATTGTATAAATAGAGTGAGGCTCTAAGTGTAGAAGATAACAGAAGATAGCTAATAGAATGGAAGAAGGGTGAGTCAAAGAGATTGAGTCAAAGTGTAAAGTGTGTCTTTGGGTCCTAGAGTAGGAAAGGCTCTGCAACTAAGTGCACAGGGGCCTAGTAGTCCACAACTGAGTGCGTGGATCCCTGCAGCTGAGTGTGCAGGGCAGGTCGAGTCTGTAACCGTTGGAAGAATTAATAAAGAGAAGTTTACCATATTTCTGTGCATATTTTCTTGTTTTTATGTATGATTGGGTATAAATTGCAAGTGTACTATTTATTTGTTGCGCAAACTCATATGAATGTGTTGTATAAATAAATATAACGTAAGACATTCATTTGCATGAAGATAATTAACTGGTATAGGAAGATAAGTAAGAGCTTGAGTGTGACTTAGGGGAATAGTGCGGAGCGTTGCTCTAGCAGTGCGAAAGCCCCACAACCCCTGGTTAGGGTTGTGAGAAGGCAAGTATATCAGGGTGTGAAGGGCAAGGAAGTGCGCAAAGCAGCCTGTGCGCAGGGATGAACAGTTGGATCGATCCAAGCCCTCAGACATCTCAAGGGTGTGGAAACCTGGTTCCAACACTCCCCCCATACTTCCTTCGGGTGAGACCTCAGTCCACGCTCCATGGATTGTTGTTGAAAGGGTCAATAGTACAGGGATTTGTTTGGTTAATTAAGTTCGAACCTGGGTTAGGGCCAAACAAGCCAACAAATGGTTCCATTGCCAGGACTGGGATCTACATAGAGATGTCCGATATCGTATCATTGGAATCCAACAAAGAAAGGAATTAAATAATGGTTGGACAAAGATTCACGAGTTCACAGCGCAGGAAAACAGGAATCCGTGACTATCGAAGGAAGAGTGGTTAGATGACTACTTATATACAGAGATCCACAAAATTTTCTTTGCATCTTTCCCTACTAAGCTACACGAGTGGAACACGAAGCTAGTAGATAGCCAAGGAAGGTGTAATCTCAACAGACCTATTGGGTGGACCCCTGCTTAGGGCTACGCAAAGGCAAGTATATTAGGGCGTGAAGACCAGGGAAGTGCGCGAAGCAGCTTATGCACAGGGATGAACAGTTGGATCGAACTAGACCCTTAGACATCTCAAGGGTGCAGAAACCTAGCTCCAACACCCCCCATACTACTTCAGGTGAGAGCTAAGTCAGCGCTCCGTGGACTGTTGCCAAAAGGGCCAGTAGTACATGGATTTGTTTGTCTAATTAACTCTGAACCTGGGTTAGGCCCCAACAAGTGAACATGAACACACACTCGGATGACTTGACAATGAAATGACCGAACCATCCAGACACACATGTTCAACATGACTGACCAATAGTGCAAGCGACAAGCATGATAGTCATGATTGATCATTCATTAATCGATATGATACCTGCACGACAATGAATGCGACTCCGTGTGTGAGTGCAACAGATGCTTTCTTGGCAAACACAAAAAACACATACGAAGCAAAGACTTCGAGCATAACCATAACATGGTCGCAAGCATGACTTGGACATCAATATGCAGAGACTTGAATGCAATGAACATGCAAGGCAGATGTAAAGACTCACACGAACTCACAGAGTGAACCCAAATGTGTGCAGTCATCAAGTGAACTCTTCAATGGAGGCTTTGAAATTGGTGTAGGCCAAAATTTTGGAGGATGTTGTAGTCACTACAACAGTTGGTCATGCATGAATGTCAGTTGCATGTGTGTCTTTTACACTTGCATTCCACGTTCTTGTTACATTTTCTTGATGATTGATTATGGTTGAAGTAAGCTGTCATGGAGAATTTGACATTGATTTTGTGGGATGCACTGTCATGAGTATATGAACGGTTTCACATGGTTGTATGTCGCTTAAATGTTGATTTATTGTCACCTACTTACATCCTTGTATGTTAGGCTACATTCTTGTAGGTTTGATTACATGTATTAGTCTTGTAGGTTGATTACAAGAATTTATCGCTTATGGTCAACTACATGCATTTATGCATATGTGTAGTTGATTTGGCATTGCTTATGCATGTTGATGGTTGCATGTGGAAATGTGAACAATGGAGTAATGGTTGTTTTCATGCATGAGGTAATAGCATGCATTGTTGATATGGCCTTGAATTGATGATTGGACCCTAACTAGAGTGATATTTATGTGTTGATACATTTATTTTCATATGTCTATATGTTGTTATGTTCATGTTATACATGTATCATGCTAATTTGGTGATATTACACGTAAGATATCCTCCACGAGTTTTTCTAAGGTACGTTGGTTTATTATTATTTGGTTTACCTGACATATTATGCATTACAGGAAAGAGATCAAATGTCTAGAAATGTGGTAGACTACATAGAATCTCCCTATGCATTAGATATGAAGTGTGGTGTAGGGCATACTTCTCATTTGGCCGATACATTGAGAAGATTGAAAGAAGAGATAAGGAGTTGTAAGTTAGATAATGATTGGATCATACATGCACAAGAGAAAGAAGAAGAGGTTAACACTATACTTCTTCAGAGTTTGTCAGACTTGCAATGAAAAGGGTCACTTCAGATTGGCCATGGACATGAGGATAGAACTAATGGGGCATATGGCAGTAGGTTTCTTGGTAGACATAGTTCAGATAGATTTGATATGGTGAGAGATGGAAGGTTGTTGGACACTCCGGATAGGAGGGGTGATGAGTACAAGTAATATTCTAGTTTTGGTTCTGATAGAAACCATGATCGTCATCGCTATCATCCTTACAGGAGGAATGATAGGGGATACCTATAAGATGAGTTTAAGAAAGTGAAGACACCTAATTTTGGTGGAGATATGAAGAATCCGGAAGATGCAGAGGCTTGGATAATTGGGATGAACAAATTATTTGTTGCATAATTACATAGATAACATGAAGTCTTCAGCTTGAATGGTAAAGAAGACACTTGGTGAGAAGATGTTAAGCGGATTAGAGACATCAAGACAGATGAATTGAGTTGGAAGGAGTTCAAGAGGCTTTTCAGGAAGAAGTACTTGTTAGAAAAGTATCAATGATAGATGAAGAGTACATGATCGAGTTTCTAGAGCTATTGAGGTATGCACTGTATGTTGGGCATGGGATTCCCCCCAAGGAATGTTTTGGGGCTTAAAGCCCAAGTTTTGACTAAGTACGATGTAAAGACTCTGGGATTTTTGGGCGCGGAGCATGAAGTTGTAATTGAGTCATAAGGTTGTCCGCCCTTTCTTTTTTAAAATATAGTGTCAGCTTGAGAGTTCTACCCATGGTCCGCAGACCATGGGATTGTATAAATAGAGCGAGGCTCTAAGTGTAAGGACGAAGCATTGAGTCTAAGTGGAAAGTCGAGTCTTTGGGTTGTAGAGTAGGAGAAGGCTTTGCAGTTGAGTGTGCAGAGGCCTAGTAGTCCGCAGCTGAGTGCACAGACCCTTGCAGCTGAGTGCGCAGGGCAGGTCAAGTCTATAACTGATTGAAGCATTAATAAAGAGAAGTTTTACATTATTTTTGTGTATCGTTTCCTATTTTATGCATAGAAGTATATTGGGCATGAATTACAAGTTTACTATTTATTTGTTGTGCAAACTTATATGAACATATTGAATAAGTGAATATAAGATAGTATCTATTTACGTGAAGATAACTAGCTATTATAAGAAGATAAGTAAGATCTGCAGTGTAACTTGGGGAAATAACATAGATCACTGCTCTAGCAACGCGAAAGCTCCACAACCCCTAGTTAGGGTTACATGAAGGTGAATACCATTGGGCATGAAGGTCTCGCAGGTCAGGAAAGTGCACAAAGTAAGCTGCATGAAGGTATTCACAGTTGGACTAAATCGACCCCTCAAACATCTCAAGGGTGTGGAAACTTGGTTCCAACATCCCCCCATACTTCCTTGGGTGAGACCTTAGTCCGTGCTATGTGGACTGTTGCCGAAAGTGCCAGTAGTATAGGGATTTGTTTAGCTAAATAACTCTGAATCTGGGTTAGGCCCCATCAAGCCAACAAATAGTTTTATTGTCGAGACCAAAATATCCATAGAGATGTATGATGTCGTATCATTGGAATCCAATTAAAAAAGAAATTGAGGTTTGGTTGGATAGGATAATCCACAAGTTCATGGAGTAGGAGAATAGGAATCTGTGACTATCAAAAGAAGAGTGGTTAGACTGCTACCTATACATAGATATCCACAAATTTTTCTTCGCATCTTTCCCTACTGAGTTGTACGAGTGGATCGCGAAGCTAGCAGATAGCCAAGGAAGGTGGAAACTCGATAATACTATTGTGTGGACTCTAGAGTTGGTGTACAGATTGGAAGAATCAAAGAATAATATTGTGCATGCTATTGACCACTTGCTCGATCAGATTATAGGAGGATTCATTACTGAGTTCACGGTAGATACTTCAGTCAACTATAGCGAGGCAAAGCGACGCTTTCTCAAAGGACCGCGACGTAAGTACATAAAGTGTCTAAATAATTGGATTAAAATTTTATTGTATGAAAGGAGGGTTATGCAATTACCTTGATGTCTAGAGCTATGCGAAGTGGGAAAACCTATAGAAATGAAGGGAGTAAGGGACTAGAGAATATCCCTTTGATTTCACCTCCGCGAGGGGACGAGGAAGAGCTCGTGAAGGTCTCATCAAGAAGTGCAATCAATTTGATAACGCAAAGGATTCCGTGCATACCACCCCCACCCCCACCACCACTACCTTCACTACCTTCACCCCCATCTTTGCTCGTACCGCCTCCACCACCATCGCGAGTCAATATGGCAAGCGCGATAAACTTTCCTGTGTTCAAGGGAGTAGGAAATGAAGATCCAAACTAGTTTGGTTCATGATAAGGGTTTTATGGGAAGCACAGGGAGTCACAAATGATAATATAAAGAAAACGATGTTGGTCAGCACCCTGCAGGATCACATGCTGACCTAGTATATTAAGCATTCTAATGATAATCTGAATCCGAGGATCGCGGATATCAAAATTCTATTGAAAAAAGAATTTAGCAGGCTGAAGTCAGAGGCATAGTCGATCATTGAGTTCAAGGAGATCGCAATTCTAGTAGGCGAGACCCCTTTGGAATTGGATCAAAGACTAAAGTGCACAATTCACGAAGCTAATATGATTTTGATGGATGGACAACACCACGAATGGTTTGTAGCATCCCTAATGCCACATTTGAGGAACACGCTGTCACAACAGAGGTTAACGACTCAGGCAAAGGCCTTGGAGATTGTGATGAGGTTGCATGAGACCCCAATACAGGATCATAACCTGGGTTCAGTAGATCCACGCCCAGTTGAAAAACTTATGCATGGAGATGCAGAGTATGAAACACGGCAGGACAACTTTCCCGGAAGTGCGTGAAGTATGGTGCGTAAAATGCAAGGGTCAGGGACATGACAAGGACCACTGCTTGGTGTTCATGAATTACCTCATAGTAGGAGGGTCATTGCTATTAAGACCAGAGGCACAAGTAGGAGATAGCATGGCGCCTCCTTTGTGGTGCACAATTTGTCAAATAAGAGTGAAGCATGCTATGGAAAATTGTGATTTGTTATAGAAGTACACACAGAATTCACAACAGCTATTCTATAATTTTTGTAGATCGATTGAAAACGATGAGTGCACCTACAGAAGCTATGAGCTGATGATGGATAGGACTCCCAACTATAGAGTTCAGGCTGAAACACGGCCCCTTGACTAGAAAGTAGGAGCGGCGTGAACCAGATTTCAGGGGCGCGGATGAGGCCAAGGTGGCAGAGCACCTTGAAGAGGTCACGGACAGCTGATATGTCACAATTGCTGGGGGGTAGGACATTATGCCCATGATTGTATGAATCCAATGCCTCCATCATGTCTATATTGTACCTTTTTTATCATGAGACGAAGAATTGTCCCATGCTGATAGCTAGGTTGTGCAACAAGGGAGCACTCCAACCTCCCCCAACTCAAAACCTGCAAATGATGAGATCTTAGCCTTGCGAGGAAGACCTAAATGTGAACATTGTGCTCCAAAGTGGAATTACGATAGGAGATGATAAAGGCAAACAACCTGAAGATAGTACTTGGGTTCACAAGGCTCCGACGAAAGAACAAGAGTTTGATTTGGAGCGTGCTAAGGAAACCTTCATGGAAGCTAGGAAGAGCTTCGATGATGCCTCCACTTCAGGAAGCAAAGATAGACTGGAGCCAGAAATGGACCCATTTATGCTTACAACGTTCCTAGAAACATGCATGAAGCTATTGTTCGATAGTAATGTTGTAAAGGGATTGCAGGAACTCATTAACGGATGAGCTGGGACCACGCCAAGAGAACCGTGTGTAGTCTGGAAGATTGGAAAGCATGTGACGAGGATGGGAAGAGAAATGAGGTTGAATGCACAGATTAGAGAATATGATATGTACCAAGTAATTCTGGACCCAGGGTGGGACGTGAATTACCTACTGAATTAGACATGGGAGCGAATGGGAAGGCCTATGCTGCAATGGTCTCCTATCCAGCTATGAATGATGAACCAGCAAAAGATCATACCTATGGGGAGATTGCAGGGAATCACCATGGATATTGAAGGGGCAAGTGCACTAGCAGACTTTGAAGTGATAGAGATTGTTGATGACAGCAATCCCTACCCCGCTCTCTTAGGAATCGATTGGGCCACTGACACGAATGGTTAGATTAATCGGAAGAAGCGTAAGATGATTTTTGAGAAAAAGTCTCTGCATGTAGTCATACCTTTGGACCCTATGGAAGGATTGCACTACATAGGGCCAGTGCGCGACTATGAAAGTGATGATGATTTGGACTGCATCTGCAAGATAACTGCGCAAGAGAAAGACTAGGTAAATCCCACTGCGGATGAACGGATCTCATGGGAGTGTGAAAGCTGTAGTACATTAGATTCAGATGAAGAGATAGAGCGATGGAAGAACCGGTTACACGAGGTAACCATGCTAAACTATAACATGATGACAAAACCACTATGTTTTGTATCGACGTAAGTGAAGGATATTCCTACTTATGATGGGTTAAGTGAAGTAGATGCTTTCTTAAACAAATTTGAAAGGGAGGTGCCAGAACAACAACATTTTGAGGCTTTGAAGTGGGTACTGTGTGCTACGCCCGCGAGGTGGTGCAATACACACCAAATAAGCTTTGAGGACTAGCACGAATGCAAGAGAATTATGCGCATGCATTTTGGGAAGCCTCAAATGTGGCTAACAAATAAATACAATGTACGGAATGGTCCACGAGCGAATATGTCCAGGTGGGTACAGGCATATGGCAAACAACTTGCGTGGATACACATGGACTTCACATTGGGGAACATGGTCAATAAGCATGTGTTGGCAAGGCAATTATGTGAACAGTCCCTCCAGTCATGACGACTTAGTGTGGAAAGAATGAGTGTGTAGAAGGTTACCCACGCAGAAGGCTTTAACGAAGTGTGCGAAGCACTGAACAGGGTATATAATGCACAACAAAGTGATTGGGACCTATGCGTACCAGCAGTTTTGTGGGCTTATAGGATAATGTACAAGAAACTGATAGGACATATGCCTTCTAGGCTGGCCTATGGAGCAACCGCTATAGTCCCAATAGGGCATATTATTCCTAGTCCATAAAAAGTAGTGCCCGTGGATATGATGGTTCGCAGAGCCTTGGAAGAAGGGATCACATAGTTGAATGAAGAAGAATGCTTGGGACCTGAGGAATAAATATGATAGGGTGATCTTAGGCTCCAAGAACTCATGAAGGAAAGAGTGTGGTTAAGGTATAACTCTAGTGGAAGTAGAAGTCAAGAAGCTTGAGGAAGAAATAAAGAAGGATTTTCTTGATAAGAAAACCGGGGTGATAAAATAGGGTGCGCATGATTATGTTGACAAATTTTGGGACTACCCCCAAGAGTTTATTAGCTTGGTGCCTTAGATTAGACCATATATTACTAGAGGGATCACCCATGGGGGTGCGATGTATATGGTGAAGTGCACGACGCAGATAGTAAAATTAAAAGGTGAATTGTTTCCAAGAAAAGTGATGGATGGCTGGTTGAAACCCTATACAGGTGGTGCAGCCACCTAACTAGCCATATGAAGCATAGTCTTAGTGCTCTAGGTAGTTGAAAGGAGGTGCGGGACTATAAACTACTCTTCTCGAGAGCTGCATGATGTCGAAGCTACGTGCAGGAGAGAAGTGTCACAGGGTCCGCAACAGTGCAAGGGTAGATTCGATGCCACGTGGGTCGGCTGGAAAGTGACCGTTATAGTCATTATTCATGATGTGATGCTTGGTTTGAGACCAAATGGAGCAGGTGACAAGCATTTAAGGTGATTTTTATGGGAAAGATTTGGGAAAATTTGCCACCAAGTGAGCATTAATGGACTCGAATTGGGGGGAACAGTTGAATTTGAATTCAAAAGGTGCTATAAATTACAAAGGACTGCCCAACACACAACACTTGGTAATTTGATAACTAAGCTATTGCGCACCTTGAGTATTCTAAACCAAGACTGGTTTTCCCTATGGATAATGTTGTTTGAGCACCTGATTGAATAGTTGAGAGATTTATAGATGAACAAGATGGCAACGTCTGAAGAAGCTAGGGAAATCACAGAAATGATTGCTAAAGAAGCTGCACAGGCCATGACCATAGAAGATTCCCTTGAGAGCATCGGGATTGTTGTGGAAATCCCTAAATCACCACGCACACCAAGACCAAAGAAAGATAAACAATCCATGATTCTGGTGTGTGTATCCCCTCAAAACCTGCTGTGAACTAGATTAACAATGGAGGAAAAAGGGAAAGTGGTTAACCTGGAAACCGATGAGGAGGAAGAAGACCTTGAGGATATCATAATAGAAGAGGATGAGGATGAGGGCATGGAGGAAGAAACCGAGCACGTGGTCCGTCTAACCAAGTTTCCCACATATGTCCCTCTGTGGAAGGGGAAGGCAAAGGTTCCCAAGGACCTGGATGACTTTAAAAGCCCTCTGCAAACCCCACTGTTAACTGATGATATCATTTTCGAAGGAGCGCACTTTGGAAGGGTGCTGAGCTTAAATTTTGAAGGTTGGGATCTCGCTGACTAAGAGAAATTCCCTCACTTGGTGACTATGCACCTCATGAAGCCAAAGAAACACACCGTGGTGGAAATTATAGAGTTGGAGCCGCACAAATGGTTGTGTGGGGTCGAAAAGGTAGGGTTGTTGAACCTACTCTTGGTGCCACATTACCATCACACCCCAGTAACTATCTTCGTCATCAGGCAACTACTTTTCTTGGTGCATGATGGGTGTTTGTGGCTAGAGGAGCCCATCCCCATCACGGACCACTTGATCCATCAAATTACCTGACTCATGTGTAAAAGAGAAGACCCTGCAGACATTTAGGTGGGTAAAAGTAGTGACTTGGCAATCGCAGAGGCCATGAAAAAGAAATACAAGATGGAGAAGAAAAGAGGGGATATGCAATCTCGAGTATCAACAACAAGGCAGTTAGAGTTGTGACTTAGATACTGGTGGGTAAGGTCATGTGGAAGTGCCGCGAGGATGAGGTGCCTGCGCCGATGGTTGCACTTACCAAATAGTGCATAGAGGGGGTCTAGTTTAATTGGTCTGAATTCTTGTGCAAGGAGTTCCTAGAGAATTTTCACGAGGCACAGGAACTAGGGAAAACCTTCCATTATGCATGGCTTTTTCTATCCATAGTGCTGGTGGCTGGGGAATTGCCTAAGGACAGCTAGTTCCCCACAATTGCAAGATATCTCCCAGAGGTCGCAAAGTACGATTCGTTGTGGGCTACTAAAGACGTGCACCATATATACAACAGTAAAATATTTTGGGTGTTTATGTAGATGAACATCAGGATGGGGATTAACCGCAAGCCACGATTATCACCCACTATCTAAGACAACCTACAAATTTTCACAAAGTTTAAAGTGAACTTTCATCACATCTACCTCAGGGCGCGCAAGGACCCTACAAAGAAGTGGAATGAACTACCATAAATGGCCACAGATGGTGTGATCTTCGACGTACTTGAGACATGGCCACTAGAATGGCGCGCTCCAGACATCTATGCAGTGGAAAAGTCTGTTGCACAGGTAAAGAAGGAGGATCAAAACTGCATGTGGTACAATTGGCAGAAAAGAGAAGAAAATAAGCAACAAAAACAGTAAAGGTACAGGAGGTGTGAGACGCTGCGCAAATAGCAGCGGAGTAGTAGAAGGATATATCAAAAGCACAGAAGGCCACAATAGAAGCATAGAAGGTAGCAAAAATAGAGCGCAAGGGCTGGAAATCATCTGAGTAGGAGCAAGAGATGGAAACAGAGATAGAAGAGGGTGTCGCAAACCCACAGACAATGTCAACAGAATTGAAGCGCTAGCGCCCAAGAGAGCATATGGGTTCACGCAAGAAGGTAAAAGTGTCTAAGATGTCTATCGACCCGATCACTCTTACCAAGGGGGATTTGCACAATATAAGAGATACGATGCACAATGTCACCAAAGAGGCCCTCCAGAACTTTGCGGAGGAGAATCAAATTGTGTTGGGGGCCCTCTAAGCACAGATTCAAGAGTTGCAGGTGCACACTCCTTAGGCTAGTAATCTCTCGATCAACCTCACAGTAGGAACAACCGCAATAGAGGAAATGTTACGTGCTCGTACGACCAACATAATACTATTACCAGAAAGGGCACTGGTTACAACGAATGAGGCCATCAAGCCTACGATCAATGCATTGAAAGGAATAGGGATTAACATGGCTCCACTCCCTCAGGAGACACTCTATGTTCTACAGGATGGGATTACTACAGAATTGCAAGCTAGGGAGAGCCACGCACTGCAGGTGCTGAGTGAACAGGGATCAACATGGAGCAATTGAGATTGCAGTGTGACAAGGTTGTCTCTCAGAATAGGCAGATAGTACAGGTAATTGAAGAAGTTTGCCAGATGGTCCCTGAGCTGGCCATCCTAGCAGAAGCACCAATAAATGTGCACTTCTAGAGGTTAGCAACAAGGGTGCACGAGAAGAAATGGCTAAGGTTCAATTGGAGCTGAACCTTCAGATAGTAGAGCTACGATTGAAGGTGCAACCTTCAACTCCTCCAAAGGTAAGGGAAGAGCGCGCTAGTGCCATTACATCGAGGATGGAGGAGATCAACAGTGTAGTAAGGGACTGCACCAAAATGTTGGAAGAATCATTTGAGGTCCTCACCACTTTGGACGAGGACCCGAACATACAACACTTAGAAAAATAGGTGCGTGAGATACAACGTCAAAGGGGCCGCGCAAACGATGGCCCTAGAGGCTCACGCAAATACAACAGGCCAAATTTCTTAAGGAGAAAGTAGATGCAGCGAGACACAAAGAATCAATTTTAAAGGTGAAAGTTTAGCCTTGGATCGATGAGGCCTTTGTAATCATAGCAACAATTGAAGGCAAGCTTGCACAGATGCAAGGAATGTAGGAACAGATATAAGGGAGCAGTTCCAACACCGCAGTCTTGAAACAATGCGTACAAGAGATACAATAGGTAGCTACTCAGTGTGTTGTTGACCTTGCAGCAGTCTGAGCAGAGTTGAGAGGTCTCCGCATGAAGATCTCAACACTGATAGAGTGACTCAAGGGCGAGTCACAATGTTTGTATTGGGGGCCTGTTGGGCATGGGATCCCCCAAAGGGAATTTTTGGGCTTAAAGCTCAAGTTTTGACTAAGCTCGATGTAAAGACTTTGTGATTTGTGGGTGTGGAGCGCGAAGTTGTAATTGAGTCATAGGGTTGTCTGCCCTTACTTTTGTAAAATATAGTGTTAGCTTGAGAGTTCTATCCATGGTCCGTAAATCATGGGATTGTATAAATATAACGAGGCTCTAAGTGTAAAGACATATAATTAGATAGAAGAAGATCTAAGGATGATGCATTGTGTCTAAGTGGAAAGTTGATTCTTTGGGTCGTAGAGTAGGAGAAGGCTCTGTAGCTAAGTGCGCATATCCCTAGTAGTTTGCAGCTGAGTGTGCGGACCCTTGCAGCTGAGTGCGCGAACCCCTGCAGCTGAGTGTGTAGGGCAGCTCGAGTTTGTAACTGATTGAAGCATTAATAAAGAGAAGTTTTATATTATTTCTGTCTATTATTTCCTATTTTATGCATAGAAGTATATTGGGCATGAATTACAAGTTTACTGTTTATTTGCTACGTGAACTTATATGAATATGTTGAATAAGTGAATATAAGATAAATTATCTGTTTACGCAAAGATAACTAACTATTATAAGAAGAAAAGTAAGACCTTCAGTGTAACTTGGTGAAATAGCACAGATCCTTGCTTTAGCAGCACGAAAGCTCCACAACCCCTGGTTAGGGTTGCGCGAAGTTGAATACAACCAGGCACAAATGCCTCGCAGGTCAAGAAAGTGCGCGAAGTAACCTACACAAAGGTATTCACAATTGGACTAAATCGACCCCTCATACATCTCAAGGGTGCAGAAACTTGGTTCCATCATCTCCCCATACTGCTCCAGGTGAGACCTCATTCCACGCTTCACGGGCTCATGTCGAAAGGGCCAATAGTACATGGATTTGTTTGAATAAATAACTCCAAACCTGGGTCAGGCCACATCAAGCCAACATTGTATCTTACTGATAAGAAAGCTAAAGCTCAACAGTTTGCCAGTGGTTCTCAAATACAATTTAGAGATCAGATTTAGTTTGATGGGCCTCGACCACTTGAGGAAATTATTGGGAAATTGAAGCATTGCTATGAACAACCAAAGCATAAGAATGAATCTCAGAAAGGATGGAAGGGAAAAGAGAAAGGTAAAGGTAAATGGAATCCTAAGGGGACAAGGTCTCAACATGAATATGAGAAAGACGACGTGGCAGCAAAAAAGAGATTTAATGCAGCTAGATAGGCACATGAGTTGCAGTAGCAACATAGAGGTGTTGGTGCTGGTCTGTTGGAGTGTTGGACATGTGGCAACAAACACCTTAAGAGAGATTGTCCACAGAATCAGGGTGGTAGGCCTTAGATATACAGTGTACAAGAGGCACAGACTGTTGGGGATGTTGGGCATGTAATTCCTCATATCTATGCAGTAGTGGACAAGAAACATGCATAACACCAAAAATTTATCGTTGAGATGGACGATAAGATTTGGAATCAAGTTATTTCTATCTTGATTGACACTAGATATAGTTATAGCTATGTTAGTCCTGACTTGGTGGATAAGTGTGGTTTTATTAAGGAATTTCATGGAGAGTCTTGGTTAGTGCATTTGGCTACATGTACAAAGAAGCGAGTTCATCATTGGGTAAGAGCTTGTGCATTTGATTTGAAAGCTCTGCCTACGGCAACACATCTAAATGTATTACCTTTGGGATCATACATTATGTTGTTGGGCATGGATTGGTTGTATATTCATATAAACAAGGTAGACTATTATGACAAATCTATTGAGTGTGTTGATGACAATTGTTGGCTTATATGGCCCTGACCCAGGTTCGGAAGAATTACATAGCCAAACAAATCCCACAACTACCAGCCCTTTCAGTAACAATCAGCGGAGCGTGGATTGAGGTCTCACCCGATGTAGCAGGGGAGGGTGCTAGAACCAGTTTTCCATGCCCTTGGGATGTCTAGATGTGATCTGGAGGGTTCGCACACCGTTTCATGGTGTCACACTGGCCTGTTTCGCGTAGATCCAAACCCGGAACACTCTTTACTAGTTATTAGCGCGTTGTTTATAGATCTAATCTATGTGATGAAGTATTACTTAGAAAGGTATTTAAGAAAACATTTATTAGCTTAACTCAGTTCGCATACTTAGATTAACCACAGATTCATATGTATTCAAAATGTAAGCATATGCACATAGATAAAATAGTAATGTCAATCATTCAAAAAGCTAGATTTGTGATACTCCAGATTAACACAGAAATATAAAAGCAACTTATCTTTATTTATTTTCTTCTCCAATACATCTAGTTCTGCCCTGTGAACTCAGCTATAGGGTTCCACGCACACAGCTGTGGACTCTTCCAGTCCACTGTGCACACATCTGCAAAGCCTCTATCCACTACCCACACTCTCGAGTCGGACTTACAGATGCTTACAGATCGTTCTTCCTTAAAAACCCATTACATTAAGATCATATCCAAAACTTAGCTACTTATACCCATAGAGCGTTGCTCTATTTATACCTTTCCATGGACCATGATCCATGGGTGGGCTAACTCAACTTACATTTCTTTACATTATTTTTGGGTGGACTACCCTTTAACTTGTACCTACTACAAATTGTGTTCTGCACTTCTCGTGGAATCTTTACCTTTACCTTTCCCAAATTTGTGGGCTTCGCGCCCCATGATTGTTGCGCAGGGCTTTCGCTACCCAACAGTCCCCCAACACAATCATCGTGACTCATCCCGAGTCACTCAGTGGGTGCTGCCATCTTTGTGCGGAGATCGGTGAACAGCCTATGTACGTTGCCGGTGCTAAAGGCAAACTCTTCCATCATTCATTGCATTCATTCCACATGTGTTGTAGACACTTGGGTTCCTATCTCTGTTATCTCCATGGTGGCATACTCGGTCTGCATGTGTGCTACTTGGTGCTCAATAGTGGTTGAAATCACAAATGCTTCATCCAACCAAGGCTGGAGATGGACTTTAATCACTGCATCCTTTTTTTTGGTGGCATTGGCTTGGATTTTTAGATCCTGAGCCTCCCATATCTTAGCCAAGCACTGCGTAATCACAATGGTCTATGCGGTTCCTCGGATTTGATTGTCAGCTTGCTGAAGTTCCCGGGCCTCGGTTTTCAATGGATGAAGTGTTGGATCCTCATGAAGGGATGTGAGTGTAACAATCAACTAAGTGAGAAGCTCTGTACATTCTTCCATTGAACGTGTAAGCATCACAAGCCCCATAGTAATAATGTTCTTGCATTACTTCAGGATCTCTAGTGGCACCATCGATGGAACCTGCAGTTTTAAGTCCGCAATCTACATTTTGAGTTCGTACTGAATCCGCGCGGCCTCCTCCTTTGTGTGTCAGAATCCAGTAGACAATTTCTAGATTTGTGTCTTGATAGGCAATTCTGCCGCAATCTCTAGTTCATGGGCACTCAAGCAAGCTTTTGCTACAACCTTTTCCACTTGTTGCTTCTGTGTAACTGCTTTTTTCCGTTGGAGGCACACTTGATAGATATTAATTTTTTGTTCCTGGAGTACTTGTTCAGAGTGGTCGGCCTTGGCGCAGAGCTCCATTGTGGCACTGTCTTGTAGCTACTGCAAACTCTCTCATGGTAGAGAAACTATGTTTAATCCGAGCCATTTAAGTTGTCCTAGTACAACACGGTCCTTCGCATTTGTGGTGATCAGTGATCCTATCGGAATCGGGATGGAATGAGCCATTTGGGCCTTCAACAATGATTCACGGCTATCTAAGTTGATTCGCATCATCTTTGATGTGATTCAGTGCGAAATATTGCTCCATTTGTGCTAGCCATGTGGCCAGATGAGAGCCATCAAATTTATACATTTCTAGCTGAGGTGGTCGCGTCTGGAATTGTTGGTGGTTGCCAAAGAGGTGAAGATAATGGCTAGACTCACCCTCCATGTTCTCATGGTAAACATATGCCTCAGCACGTTCCTCTAACTTGCCCTTTGCGAGTGTGTCAGCTAAGGTCTTGAGTGATGATAGTACTTCCTCCAACTTTGTTTCAAGGTTTTCGATCTTCTCATTGGCCATAGCTTGAGCTCTAGTTTGTACCATGCACCAATCCGGTGCAATTAAAATTTGGGACCGCCTGAAATTTTTTATGCTAACAATTGAATGGTACCACCTTGCTTAACTCACCGACCTGATTCTTATGGGCTAAGTCTCCTATAAGCATCTCAGGAGGGTCTCAGACTTTTCTTTTCTTTTCTTTTACTCCGAAAGGAGTTTCACTCCTCGGTTAGCAATACTGCAGTAGCCAAATCCCATAAAAGTCAATACTACCCAATGTCCTGCGAGAATCACGCCCAGGTATAGGAGCCCACACAAATAGTCAAATCTTTTGGCGAACCCTCAACTACAGTGTATGAGTAGGAATGTGGTAGTGATTGCACCCCTGCTGCTAGATCTGAATGGCGGATCTGATTGTTGCAACTGCTACAGAACCCAAACTGTTAGATTTGGATGGAGGATCTGATAGATCTAATTGGCATATCTGATAGATCTGATTGGAAAAACTGATTGTTGCTACTGCGACAGAAACCCACCTGCTAGATCTGATTTGGAAAAGATGAAGTGTGATCCAGAGAGAGACATGGGAACTAGGGTCTCAAGGAGTGTCAGGTGCTACAGATCGCAATATACATAAGGGTCTGACAGTAGTACTCGGCCCAATCTTTCAGGGCACTAACCAAGGAGGATCAACCATACCCTTAGCCGTACAACCCAACTACCCTATTGCACATGCAAGTAATCTCCCTGAGTGCTGCTCTCAGTGTACTGTAGCAGCAAGACAGCCGACGGTTTATCTATGGTGAGGTTTCAAGAGAGCCTAGAGGGCTTCCTATATACTCAGAGGGTACTTGGAAGATAGTCTATGCGTGGTTTTGTCTAATGCATTATTACTCGAAGGGGTACCCACAAGGGTTACAAGGGAGTCCAACAAGAGTGACCACCTCTTGTATTTCCTGCATGCATGCCTCCCCAAATCCATAGGTTTATGCGCTCAACGATAGATCCCGTGGTTTAAAGATGCCAGAACACGTCTCTAGCCAAAAAAAAAATTGCTAAAAATGGAGATCCCACCGGCCCTGGAAAGTGCTTTGATACCACTTGTTATGCTCTTGACCTACAAGAAGATACCAGAATACCAAATATGCGAAGAAATATACCCAAAACACAGAACAAATAAAAAATAACAGCAAGTATTTTATTATTCAGAAAGGAAAGCAATGTTCACTGACCTCTTCGAGGGGGCAACCTCCAATAGAGTTGGGCTCAATTACAAAATAAGACACAATGCTCCTTGAGGGGAGTCTCTATCCTTTATATAGGATTCATACATGCAATACCATGGTTCTTATTAATACCATCTATCTAATACCATGACCCATTTGCAACTAACTGTGGTCCTTTCTTTAAATGCGGTTCAACCACTTACAATTATTAATATGAGCTTTATTGACTCTTTACTTAACTATAACTATGACTCAATCCTATTACATAAATAAGGGGGTTAGGGTCGGACCCTAACAAGGACAACAAGGGCCTAACATAACCATTCTAGCTTCCTCGGAATTGTAGGCAAACCAATAACACCATTTTTCTTCAACAAGCGGACCTTGTCATAGTTCAAGTGTCCAAATCTAGCATGCCATAATAAACTTGATGGAAATGTACCTTCTACATAATGAGAATTGTATGAGAAATGTTGTGCACGAGCAGAGGTACCCTGCAACTTGAGAAGCCTTTCTTTCTCTATCCCCACCATGACAAGTGAGTGGTCAAATTCTTTTCTCACCTCAAGCTTGCCATCAAACATATGAATGGAGTGACCTTGCTGGCAAATGTGGACCAAAGACAAAAAGTTTCTCCTCAGCTGTGGGAGATATAGAACATGATGCAGAAGAAAGTCTGGAAGACCAGGAAATTTAATCTTGATTGTGCCAAGCCATGATGGCTTGAGTTTTGATTGGTCTGCAAAGTATACTACTCCATCAACATTGTCAGTAAATTCTTCAAAAAAATATTTTATGTGAGTCATGTGGCAAGTTTCTCCTGAATCAAGAAACCAATAACTTTTCGAAGAAGCAAGTGAAGCATTAAATAAGTCTTCATTTACTCCAATATTACATTGTGCCACAACATAATGAGCAGATTCAGGTGCTTTACCTTTGTCTGTGTCATTATTTTTACCTTTGGGCTTGCTTCTTTGCTGCTCAATTTTGTCCCAAGGTAACTTGCATGTGGAGTCATTCATGTGATCCATTTCTTTTGCAGCATATGCAGTGCAAATCTGACTTTTCTCCTTGAGAGTGTTTGCCCCCCCTACCTCTGAAATATCTTCCTCTTCCTCTTTGACCACCTCTTCCTCTGGAAGAATCTTGGGCAAGATTATTTTGTTTATGAGCAAGGCACACATCCTCTTCAGAAGATTCAGGGGTTGTCTTCTTTACAAAAGCTTTCTCTCTTTTAGCAAATTTTTTCACAAAAGAGTCAAAGGTAATATCTTTGATATTTCCATTTTCTTGCAATGACTCAAGATAATTGGAGTAAGTAGGGTAAAGTGCCTTGAGAAAAGCGATCAGAGGAATATCCAATTCAACCTTAGTGACTTTGATATCATGCATTATAGATTTACTTCAGATGCAAGAGCAAGAGTATCATTATTTTGTAATTCAAGGGTGAAGAGTCTAATCATGAGTTGAACAACTTCAAGTGCAGAGTGTGAGTCATAGAGTTCTTTTAGCTTTTGTAAGACTTCGAATGCATTTGAAAAAGGCAAAATGTGTCGACTCACCTCTTCACTTACTGATGCTGCAATCAATGCATAGGCTTTCCTGTTCTTATTTTCCAAAATGGCGAGCTCCTTGTTTGAGGTAGGCTGGATTGGAGCTTCATCTCCTTCTCCAACACACACTCATTTCCATAGCTCATTGAAAATGAGAGTGTGTTGGATATTCCGCGCCCAATTAGGATAATTCTCCTTTCCATTGAGAACTACTCCCACAATAGATATAATTCAATGCATTGTAAAATATGTGTACAATGGAGAAAAATATTGCTGCTACAAAATTTTACTCATAAAATGATTGTTATACCAACAATGTTCAACTTAACAACATTCAGCATTCACTTGAATATCAAAGTCTGACTGTAGTTGTAATTCTTTTGTTTCTCTGTATGGCAAAGATGAACGGTGGAGATGTGCAGAGGAGATGAAGGGAGGAGTTGAGTGGAGGAGATGAGAGGAGGAGGGTCATCATTGGTAAGTGATCAATGGTTATCGCAAGAAAAACAAGTCGTGGCAATAGCCACGGCTAAAGGAAAATTTTGTGTTACAAGCTGGATTTCGAGCAGATAAAAAACGGTAAGTGGTATTGAGAGGGGAGTGCCCGATTACACTAAGCGATTGACAAGTAGCAACTAGGAGAGAGAGAAAAACTGCTTGTATCTGGCAGGTAACTCTCGTGCAACTAATGCACCTAAAATCGCTATAAACTGTCAGATTTGGATGTGATGATCAATGGTGGAGACTAAAAGGCACCTTTTGTGCGAGTAACTGCCATGCAAGTGGTCCCCCTCGAAATCAATGTCAACCGTCGGATTTGGAGGTTGAGATAAACGGTGGAGAATGATCCAGATAAAGTGAAACCTCAGGAACTATGTCCAAGCGGGTTTTTTTATGCTCTTGACCTATGAGAAGAGACCAAAATACCAAATATGTGAAGAAATATACACAGAACACAGAACAATGAGAAATAACAAGAAGTATTTTACTATTCAGAAAAGGAAAGTAATGTTCACTTGCCTCTTCGAGGGGGAAACCTCCAATAGAGCTGAGCTCAATTACAAAATAAGACATGATGCTCCTTAAGGGGAGTCTCTATCCTTTATATAGGATTCATACATGCAATACCATGGTTCTTATTAATACCATTTATCTAATACAATGGCCCATTTGCAACTAACTTTGGTCCCTTCTTTAAATGTGGGTCAACCACTTACAATTATTAATATCGGCTTTATTAACTCTTTACTAAGCTTATGACTTGACCCTATTACATAAATAAGGGGGTTAGGGTTGGACCCTAACATGCTGTTATACGGGAATAGTGTCCATACGGATGCTACTATTCCCACTAAGATGTGTGGCTATCTTAGAAACAAACAATCAAAAAGTCTACTATTGATTCCTTTTATGAAAATAGATGAGAGGAGAATCAAGAGGGCCAACCTGAGTCTTGCGCTCGATTCCCTCTCCTTCTTGATAGAGTTTCGTTGCTCGCTCTTTGTCTACTTAGCTTCAAAAGGACCTGTAGAATCACAACAACATACTACAATGCAAGAAACAAGGATCTAAATTCATAAATAATGCAGGATCAGATGTCCATTAACCATATACAAGCATATATAAACAAATACACCAGGATATGGAAGGAAATAAGAATAGCTTTATTCAGATAAAAGTAGCAAGAGGTTTACAACCATGAGCAGCTCTGACCCAGCATCATCCTCCAGCTAAGAAGCCCTTCTTTCACCTCAAACAAAGCAAAATCACCCAACACTGTGAATGTACACCAGAATACCAACAACACTTCTCTATAAGTTACAAAATTCCAGCCTCTGGATCTCTGTGATGAGGGATCCATATATAGATGATTATAGAGAGGTGAGTCATCTTTTGGGATCTTGATTACTGTCTTCTCTCTGATAGTTCCTGCTTCCACTTGGAGAATGAAGATCTCTTACTCATCCCTGGTCGAAAATGGAGTGGCAAGTGTCAGAGGGGAAGATTTTGGAAGATTCCATGATCTTCCACCCCGCATTTTGGTCTCTTCCACTTGTCCATTCCCGACCATCGCACCCTACAGGAGAGAAAAACAGTATGCATCGCACCCTGTACATTGGGAAGGTGATATGCATCGCACCCTCTGCATGGAGCTTTCAGTATGGTCCAGTTTTGACCATTTATGAACAGTTTTCAGTGGAGAACTTCTAGGAGATGATGTAATCAGTTGACCTTGTTCCTTTAGGCAGTGAAGCAACCCTTTTAGGGACTTAAGAGCCCTCAGTTTATGGACATTTGTGATTGGGGTAGAAGTGCCCAAAAATGTCTATAACAGTTGCCCCCTAAAGCATGAGGTCATTAATCGTTTTTGATGTCAGGTGAAATGCTTTAGTATGAGGATCAGAAGTTTTTCCAAGCTTGGAGGTGACCTGTAATAAGATACAATACAATACATTATATGACAACATTTTTTCATGATCTAGCTGAGGCAAGCATTCCCATGCTCAGCTTTATAAACTCATTTTCATGTACATAGGACAGACGATCGTCTGTGTGACAGACTGATGATATTGACACATCATCCTTTGATTTGGATGATCATCTGTTCGGCAATGATGTACACTGGATTTTTTTATATTCGTGAATATATCGCAGCCCGGATGGATGAAACTAGATCCGGGGTCTTCAAACTCGGCCAATCTTCACTCGGAGTATAAGTCAATCCATGTGAAAAAATGTTTTGAATTCGAACATGGAAAGACATCGCCTGATTGCCAGCCAATGATGTAAGCCGTTAACAGGCGTGAGAGGATTCACCAATAACGACAATGACACTCAAGGTACTATAGTACAATCTGCGTGGTGTGAAAAAGGGACTTGGCATCGAACACCACGCAAAATCCCTCGGTCAAAGGTCATTGATGTAAACCTGTCGCCGAAAGTGAGAAACTTGCCATTAAGGCATGCAAGCTTCAAAGTACTGAAAGGGTTGTTCCTAAGGCAACTTCTTGGATAATGAGCTGATGTCGACAAGAAGCGACCCATCACAGGAGGGCCTTAATGAATCCCACATCAACAACACAGAACAAAGAAAATGATTTTGGAGGTGAAAACAAACTGATGATATGGGGTTCAGGGTGGCAGTCATGAAGGAATGAAGCATGAATGTATTGCAATGGGTGAGACTCAGGTGAATTGTCTGAATGACTTCTCTTGAACATATCGGCAACATTGACAATGGATTGGTAGCGTTAACCCCAGAGATGGATGGTGTGACAGACCAATGGTGAGGACCAGTGAACGGAACAACCCAACCCGGCATGGATGCGGAAGGAAAGTGTCATGTTCAAGAGCGACTTGCTACCAATAAAGTTTCTTCTTGTTTTTTTCCCAATTTTCCCCAGTCATTGCTTGACCAGTACCTGTTTATTTTTGTCAAGGTTGAGGAGGATAACATATGCTTGTTCTATAATCCGCCCTTCGGGTGAACCTGTTGCTATATTTTAGTGAGCCTAGCGACAGTGAAACTCATTCTCGTCCTGTTGGATGAGTTTGTCACTATTTAGTTTAACGAGTTTAACGACAAAGACAACTCGGTCTCTTTCAATTTTAGAGAGTCTGAAAGAAACGAAAAGAAGACTCCGAAGGTTCTTTTTCGTTGTATAATCCCTTAAGTCTGAAAAAACGTAAAATAATACAAAAGGGATTAATTTTCGATAGTTTTAACGAGTCGAACAAGACAAGCGCTCGATCTTTTTGTGTAATAATCCCTCAGGTCCAAAAAGATTAAAATCTAGAGGAGGGATAGCACTTTCGATGCCTTTAAACGAGCCGGAGAGGCCAATCACTCAGCAATCTTTTTATATTTTACGAGTCAGGTGAAAAGATCTTAAAGAAGACTCGTTTTTTAGGAACGAGTGATGGTTTCAGGTAGCAGCTGATTCTAGGTAAGGTTTGGAATTTTCCAATCATGGCAGTGTTACAAGAGTGGCTAGCAGAATCACTCTTCGTAGATGTTCCTCGAAGGGGTAAACAATCATGTGGGGGTGAATGATCGGCTAAAAACAGAGTGGAGGTGATGGCAAGAACACGACCAAGGCTCAAAAGCTGGCGATAAGACATTCACAATGGTTATTTACCCATTCATTTTTTAATTACTTAAACGTGGGGATAAACACTTGCTCATGACTTATGTTTATTTTTTAACGAGCATGAACTATGCGCTAAAACTGCTCATGGAGAGTTTATTTTTTAATGAGCTTGAACTCTGCGACAACATTGCTCGCCATGATGGTCATTGATTTTTCAATGTACCCTTAACATTTTGTTCTTTCAAAAATAGTACTACCTGTTCATCTGCTTCATCAAACCGATTAGAAATGAAAACATATGCTTGATAAATGAGTCAAAACACTAATATTTTACTTGAATTACTTGCATAGTAAATTAAAAGTGACTTTTTACCTCTCATTTTACCATTTCATTTGAATTTGGTTTGTTGGAGCTCTGGAGGTGCTTTTCCCCCCTGATTTTCACTAGCAGATTCCAGGCGATTCTGTGGATGATTCTCGACGTGGTTCGGACTAGGTAGGAGCTAAACTTGTGCTCTTTCATTTCATGCCCTTCATTTTGGATTTTGAGCTCATTTCCCTATTCTGCTGAGCCCATGGGGTTTGAAGAACTCGCCCTAGGATCATCGCACCCTTCCTTAGTCAAAAGGTGTGATGCATACTGATGTCTCCACTGACTAGTCAGTATGCATCACTCGTAGAACACTTACTGGGGTGCAATGGGCGCAGGGAGGAAAATTTTTGCATGGTTTCCTCATGAAATTTTTGCCTGTTTTCACAAATGAAGATCCTGACTCTTCCCTTGATTGTTTTTCAAAGATTCATCAGAGGAAAATGGTTGTCACATGGCAAGAACGCAAGCATGAAGAAGAGGACGCTATTGCTTTACATGATCTAAGCATAGTAGCTGCATTATGGAACTGTGGCTTGCTGAAGTTTTTCCGTATCTCGAGCATGAGGCAACAAATTAGTTTGTTGCAATATTTCATCAATGCTTGGGATCCTATCAACCAGGTATTCCAGATTAGGGGCAAATCGATCCCCTTGACAGTGGTGGACATCTATTTTCTGACCAGCTTGTCAAGGCACGGCGCCCCTCTCTCTTTATCATGCTCCGCCCGTGGGGGTGAGTCTGTAAGGGAGTACATTTGCTGGAATTGTAGAGAGGGATCTCAGCCAAGTGCGGATGGCAAGATCAACATTCGAGACGTCACTGACCGGCCCTTGTGGACCATCTTATTTACTTTTTTTAGACTGACTGGTAGTTCTGCTCTCCATACAACCAACAGGTCTTATATGCAGTATGCTTTGGAATGCCTTGAACCAAAGGTGTTCAATTGGTGTGATGCAGTGCTTTCTGGGATGAAGGAACAGTTGACCAAGGTGAAGAGCGGCAGATCTAAGAACTTTGGTTATGGTTCTAGTTTGATTGCTTTCGCCTTGGAGCGAATCCCACTGATGCAGCCACAGTATATATCACTTGGCCTACCTCCACCGACAGAACCTCAGATGCAGAGATGGGTCGATCCCATGTCTCGGCATGCTGGCCAGCCCCAGATTTCATTTTTTGAGACCTTCTTGAGTGGTTTGACCATCAAGAGATGGTCTACGCCAGGTTCCCATATGCGGGTATGGACTTCCAAGGTGATCCAGATTTGGTGCTGCCGGTTGGAGAGCAGTGGGGTGTCATGGGTAATTTTCTTCTGACCATATCTCTGTTCATTGTTGTTTATAATGTTCTTATATTCTTCTGATCAAGACTAATCAAAACTTATGTGTACATGCAGATGTTAGCCCAGTTCCACCAGTTTAGGCGACATACTACTGGAGTGTCGAGTCGATGGACTAGACTCTTACGCATGATTGTACAGGCGGTGACTTGTTATCACCAGCACCATTAGTCTAGGGTGCCCCCTAGCATTTTTGAGTTTTGGGTCATTTGACCATTTTGTCTTGATTATAGAACATTATGTACAGACATAAATAGTTATGGAATATATTTTTGATTTTCGGAGCTTTATTTTGGTTCAGTTACATGATCCTGCTGCATATATTGATGTGATGCTTCTTTTTATAAATGTCGCAAATGTCTATCTAACACATAATTTGCCAATGAGTCTGTTAATGTGTTTAGACTTTTGGAAATATGCTGATATTGGATTAAATCAAACTGTCTTTCCAAAATTTTGACCCTTAGAAACATGTGATAGATAGCTGGATTTCGTACAGCATAGATGTTGGTGAGTTGTAGAATGACGAGCTGTGAGTCTAGCCTGACGACAAGTCGGCATATACCATGTGCGATGGCATCAGAAAGGAGTTCTATTAATGCGTTGTACTCAGCGATATTGTTCGTAGACCGACCAATACATACTCCTCTGAAACTTACTAACTCGTCGCTGGGATTGAAAACGGCCCATGCCGCAGAAGACAGATTCCGCGAACTACGAATTGCTCCGTTGGCATATCCAACAAATGATTCCAGTAGGTTCGACATCTGAAACAAATGCAAAAAGTGGATTACTTAACCAAATTAAATTCTCTTGGCGAAAACAAAAATGTAACAAAAGCACGACGACTACTATGCGAGATTAAGCATAGTAGCATTTGAGGTACAACCTGTTGCGAGGTTGCACCAGTGGAATCCCATCATAGTCTATCAACTCATAGGCTCCTTTTGCTAATACTCGTTTAACAATATAGGGACCCATCCATAACAATTTGAATTTTCCTGCTCCCAATTTATCGGATTCCTGGTCATAAAGTAATACCAAGTCACCCTCTGAGAAGACGCGAGGTTTGACATTCTTGTCGAACTGTGCTTTGACTCGTTTCTTATGGACCTCGTTAGCCGAAGCTGCATTACGATGGGTTTCATCCAAATGGATTAATTCCAAGAAACGAGCCTCTTCATCTGAGGTTCTGGGGAGAAGGTCGACTGTGAGTTTGAGGGATGAGATTTCACATTGGACCCATAAGATTGCTTCGAGACTGTACACCAATTGAAAAGGTGTGAATCCGGTTGCATTTCTTACCGATGTCTGGTATGCCCACAAGGTTGAGTACAGGATTAGGTGCCAATCTCGTTTCCGGGCTCCGATCATCCTTTGCAGCATGCGCTTTAGGACTTTGTTGATTGCTTCAACTTGTCTGTTAGCTTGCGGATAGTACGGAGTAGAGTTGTCATGGGACAGTCCTAATTTGGCGGCCAACTCAACCATCATGTGATTGCAAAAATGCGATCCATGATCTGTGACTATGGCCTGTGGAACGCCGAATCTGGAGACTATGTGATTGAAAAAGAAAAGGGAAGTCGTTTCACCGTTGTTGTTTAATGTAGGCATCGCCTCGGCTCACTTGGTAAAATAGTCCACCGCGACTATTATGTACCCATGCCCCCCGATCAAGGTGGGGTTAAATGTCATGAAATCTATGCCCCATTTGGCGAATGGCGCAACAGCTACTACTGGTTGCAGGGGTGTGGGTGGTCTTCTAGTTTTGCTATCGAAAATTTGGCAAGCATGACAACTTTTAACTGCCATTATGCAATCTTTGAACATTGTTGGCCAGAAGTATCCTGCTCGCAAATTTTTTTGCGTTGTAGCGTAACCAGATTGATGCCCCCCACATGCGCCTGAATGGCAGTCATTCAGGACTTTTTTGACCTCCTCAAGGGTGAGGCACCTCCGCAGAACTGTATCGATACCACGACGGTAAAGAGTGTCACTGACGATCACATAGTCTTTTACTTGGTATCGAATACATCGTTGTTCGGAGCGTGAGGTATTAGACCTATATGTTTGCGTCTAGAGATAAATGATTATATCTCTATACCACAAATCGCTTGAAGATATTAGAAACAAATTTTCATCCACGATTGCTTCTTCAGATGTTTCATCGTTGGACGTCGATGGGAGATCGCATAGTAACTCCGCGAATAACAAGGCTTTCTTTGATTTTGATATTTTAAATTCCAAATCAAACTCTTGGAGGATCACTATCCATTTCGAATACTTGCCCCCCAGCAACTGTCACGACAATATATAAGTCATGGGGTTGCAATCTGACAAAATGGTGGTTTTCCTAAAGAGGACGTAGTGTCGAAATCTCTGTATTGCTTGAACAGCTGCAAGGGCTAGCTTTTCAATGTAGGAGTATTTCATTTCTGTATCATTTAATTTTCGACTTAAATAATATATAGGATGTTCAATTCCATTTTCTTCTTGAACTAAGACCATTGCTATGGTCGTATCTGCTGCAGTCAGATACAGGTTAAAGTCTTTTTGATAATCAGGAGCATACATTAATGACACTTATATTAGAGATTTCTTTAAAGCCTCAAAGGAGGCTTGCGCGACCTGGTCCCAAACAAAGGGTACATCCTTTTTCAACAGACGGGTATAACCTTTAGCTAGTTCAGCATAATTTGGAATGAACCTCTTGAGGAAATTTGCTTTCCCTTGGAGTTTCTGAATCTGAAGCATGCTTGAAAGGTGGAGGAAAATTGATGATTGCCTGAACCTTGCAAGGGTCAAGACGAATCCCATCCTTTGAGACAACGAAGCCAAGTAAAAGATTAGAACTGACACAAAAACACACATTTGTGCAGATTGAGTCTTATCTTGTAGTGTCGGAAATGTAGAAATATTTCTCTCAAATGGCACAGATGATCGGTCTACTTTCGCGAATGAGCTAGGAGATCGTCGAGATAAGGTTGAACGATGTTTTTGATGTCATGGAAAGCATAGTTCATTGCTCTCTAAAAAGTGGCCCCTGCGTTCTTCAAACCAAAGGGTAGCTTGCGATATGCAAATGTGCCCCACAGACAAATGAATGCAGTCTTTGACTGGTCCTGTGGGCGGATATTTATTTGATTATACCCAAAAAATCCATCCATGAATGAAAATATTTCGCATCCAGCACATTCATCAATAATTTGGTCGATAAAGGGTGTAGGGTAGTTTTCTTTTAGACAAGCTTGATTTACATCCCTGTAATCAACGCACACTCTAATTGTTCCTTGTTTTTTCATCACAGGAACAATATAGGATACCCAATCGGTTAGAGGAACGGGGTAAATGAAACCAGCATGGAGGAGTTTTTTGACTTCTGCCTTGATGGCAACGGCTTTCTTGGGGTGCACCTGCCTTAGCCGTTGTCGTACCAGTTTGACATCTAGATACATCTTAATCTCATGTTCAACTATGCTCGAGTCGATACCCGGCATTTCATCATATGACCAAGCAAAGACGTCTCTAAACTCGCGAAAGAGAGTGCTATATATTTCCAATTCGAAAGAAGAACAAGATTTTCCAACATGAATGTTCTCTACAACATCTGTTTTGGTCGAGATGTTTATGGCAATAGTCTCTTCGATATTGGATAGGTTTCTTTCGGAATCCACCGTGTTTACAGTATTCGTCAGAAAGTCAAATACTAAAGGATGTTGTAGGTCACCGGAATTATCTTCTTTACAAGTCAGAAGATGGGAACAATGGTGGTGATCTTCCCATGGTGCCCCGTTGATCATCATCGATTGAATTATTCCTTCGTCTGTAAGGTGTACTTGCGACCAAGGATCTGAAGGGGTGCCATATTCCTTAGACCTATCTATCCAAATGCTTAATGAGTGTTAATGCTGGTTTTCCTCCCATGCTGAGAACATTGATTGCTATAATATTTTCAGCGGGGTTAGAGGCAAAACCTGCGAATGATCCATTTTAACACCGTTTTCTGACATGTTTTGAATGGAAGATATCATATTGTAGGTTCCTACATTAGCCACATTCGCCAAATTGGTAGGAGGCGGTAGTCTAAAGGTTCCCATTAACGTAGGGTCTTTTAATAGGCCTACTCCGATATTATGAAGCATGCTAGTGCTTCCGTGGATCATTGGAATGCTTTTCATAACTTGCGAACTGTTGGGGAGAAAAGTTTGTTGGTCGATGATTGTAATTCCTCCGTGGGAAGGAAATGCAATTTTCCTGAAGTAGGTCGACACAACAGCTACCATGGCATATATCCAAGGTCTTCCCAGTAGGATGTTGTAGTCAAGATTTCCGTCGATGACTTCAACATCGATTTCTACTGTTTTGCCCCCCAGTTCGACTTGCAAGTTACTTAGTATCCCATACGTGGTGTATGTTCGTCCATCAAATTCTTTTAATGTTTTTAACAATCGCGACAAAGAGGGAGACCCCAGAGTTTTCCAGCAACTTATCGACATGATACATGTGGATGCCCCCTCATCAATAATTGTTCTATGAACAGTTTTGTTGAGGGCTTTCACTTGAATGAGGAAAGCTAGTTGAGCTAGTAACTGAGGGTCATATCCTTTATGATTAAAAGATACAAGATTAGAATCCGTTGGGTCGATCCCACCTATTGCTGATAATAAAGCCTGCTTTTGGGAGGGGCAATTTTGCAGTACCTCAAGAGTCGACATCGCGGATGGCGATTGAGCTAAATCCTCCACTATATTATAGTGTTGTGCTACTTGGGCATGAGGATTAAACGTCGATTTGTGTACTACTCCCTTTGGTGGTTTTATTGTTAATTCAGGAATGGCACGACTTACATTGAAGTCGTTGAACTACTAGGTTGATCATTATCCTTGTTGTTCAACATTTGTGGATTCCCGTAATCTTTACTCCTTGTCGTTATTAGAGAATGATTCAGTTGCTTCGAGGCTGACAACATTAGCACTTGGGACAGGGAAGCATTTTCGTTAGCAACCAGATTTGTTCCTGGGTTTGGAAATGGATCAGTCAGTACAACCAAGGTTTTTGAACTTTTGAAATATTTTCTAGGTTCTTCTTTATATGGATAGTCTCGTGTCCAGTGATTCTCGTCACATATATGACATGGAGTTTTTGGTTTCCCATTCCTAGAAGGGTTTGCAGAAGATTTTCTAGGAGATGAGTCCCCCTAGTCTTTCTTCTTCCCTTGTTTTTTATTCTTGCCTCCTGGTTGCTTGGTTTCCTTGCCTTTGTCTATTGACACGACATTTACTTTCGAGGCTAGAAGTTCCTCATTTGCATCTTGACTCGAAACCGTGCGGGTCTTTTTCGATGTAGCCTTCGTGGTTTTAGTGCTTGTCGTACCTATCACACCATTGCCGGCATGAGAGTCTTTGTTTGTTTTAGGAGGCGGAGGAATGGAAAATTCTGGTCTAGGAGTGTCAGGGATTTTATCGTAGAGCATGCCAAACTGAGTATAGATCAAGTCTAGATATTGTGCATGAGAAATAACTTTCTCTTCAGTGACGACTCCTCTGCCACATCTTCTGTAATAGCGGGTAACAGTGACTTAATAAACCATTCAGTCAATAGCTGATCAGGAACATATGCTTTTACCATTCTACAACAACGTCTCCGCTCATGAATATGATCGGATATGTGAGTGGCTGTCGTTTGTTTGAAATTTGTATGGAGCTTAGTTCCTATTTTATACCTGATAGGTTAACTGAAAATGGGTTAAAAAGGTTGTTGCTAGGGTACTGAAGTTATCAAACGAAGCTCTAGGCAGGTTGATATACCAATTTCCTGCCGGACCAGTTAAAGTGCACTGAAAGAGGCGAAGCCGAATCGAATCATCATTGAGAGTGTTTGATGAACACCATAGATGAAAGGTCATCACATGATTCGATGGGTCTTCACCCGGATTTCCATTAAATTTAGGAATATCCGACAGAAGTTTATGCGGAATGGCTGGCCACCAAGGGGCGTAGGAAATTGGATCGTTCGTTAGTTGACTTAGATCCGGTAACTCTAAAGTTGCCACGAAAGGCAACTGTTGATTCAGGCTTGGTTGAGCATACCCAGGATAAGACGGAATTGTTTGAGCAGTCTGTCTTTGCATACCAGAATAATGCATTTGATGTTGGTAACTTTGGTAAATTTGATGGGCATAACCATTATGATATGGTTGATACGGCTGCCCATTACTTATAAAGACTTGTTGCTCATATCCTTGGTAACCCTGCTAGAATTGTGGTTGTTGGTATTGCAGCAACCATGGTTGTGAAGCCATGGACTATTGTCAAGTACTGACTATTTGACCAAGATGGGGATTGGTGTTTCCCGTTTGAACCTGTGCCATTCCATGAGTTTGTGACTGTGGTTGTGTCGAAGGTACAAGAGATTGTTGTATTGTAACCTGTGAAACTTGAGGTTGGCATACAACTGGTGATGCTTGTACTTGCAATACTGCCATAATAGCCGGCATAGTGGGGATGTTTGTCATAGGTGAACTTTGTTGTATTGAGCATACAACTCTTAGTTGTTGAGACAGAATTGGTACCCAACCACTAGTTGTGATTCCAGCATAACCCAAATTTTGTTGTGAACTCACGCATGGTTGTCCTTCCGAAGAAGACAATGAAAGGGTATACGACCCTCCATACGACGGTAATCCAGTACTCAAAGGAATAATTTGCCTTTGGGGACCAGTTTTCCCAAATTGACCTTGTGACGGATCAATTTGTCGAGATTCAACGTAAGAGATTCCAGATATAATTCTGGATGAACAAACGGGAACAGTCCATGCTATTGAAATAGTCCCTGGATAGACTCCATCCAGTGATTGAAATCTGGTTGGGACATATGGCACACTGGTGAGCATTGTTGGAATAGAAGAAGGAGCTTCCACTGTTGCTGTGTTGGGTGACACAGTCCTTGATGTTGATGGTTGTTCAGACATATTAAGCCTATCCAAAAGATTCCTCAGCGATTCTTTAGGAACTTTCGAGGGTGGGTGAATATTTTCTGATGAAGAAAGATACAGGGCGATCCCAGCTCCAAGTTGCATTGGAGTGCTAGAAGAGGATGTAAGTTCTGTAGTAGTAGACGGTTGGGGAGTAACACCTTTCAAATCGGTTGTATTCGGAGCCGGTTCAGGAATATAAGTGTTAACTGTCACACTAGGATCAGTTGTAATGTCCTTTTGCTGTTGCAGAATTTCTTCTATAGAGGCAGGGATTCCAGAAATGTTCGGAGTAACCAGAGTCCCTGAGGATGTTGGAGTGCTTGCTCCAACCAACCTAGGGGACTTTGATCTGGTTAAACAAGTTTGCTTCATCCAGAATGGTTTCGCTTCTGGAGTCAATGAGAGTTGATTCGTAAGTCTCCGCGAACGACAGGGTTTTGATTGACTTTCTTCCACGATTGCAGATTACTTGATCAACTGAAAATAAAAAGGGAAAAATGTTTTTGGAATTGAATGAATTTTAGACGCTTTGACACAACTTGTTTTTTCAATTTTAAAGAGTCGAGAAAAAACAAAATATGACTCTAGTGACAAGTGACAAGTGCTCAGAGGACATTTTCCTTTAAGGAGTCTGAAGAGGAGCAAAATAGACTTCTCTAGAGATCTAGGCAGAGAAGATTACCAAACCAATTGTAAAACAACATAACACTTTTTACGGTACAGCAGTCAATCTTCCCGAATGCTATGTTCGGTGCATTGCGATCGATAGGGCGGCAGACACGGCTTCCTAAGGATAAAGGATGTAGCCTATTGTGGTCTCCCAATATATACTCGACGGTACGTGGGAGCACAAGTCTGTACTGGAACTTTCCATCTCAGAGTGGAGGAATCACCCAACCAACACTGAAAGCAACAGTTACCAGGTTTTATGACGTTGGAATACGTCTCTAGCCTAGACCTCTAGATGTTGTGCGTTAAGTTCCAAAGCATTGTTAGATTCATTGAATTTATTTTAAGTTGATCTTGTTTAACAATTTTCCTTTCAGGTTCACCACGTGATGTGTATATAATTCCTAAAATGCAGTCTAAGATGATAAACAAATGTTTAATCTTCTTTCAACAATGAAAATCCTAGCTACTAAGGGAAGAAAGTCAAGGATTTTTTCTTCACAGAGCACAGAGCACATGCTAAATGCACAGTCCTAAATCAAGCCAAGCAATCAAAATGCAAATGCACATGCATGTATTTGTTTTCAGCCTTCTTAGTGTGTGAATGACGTTAACAAAGCTATGTGCAAAACTGAATGACGTTTAAAGCGACAGTACTCAAAAAAATTCTTTTTCAAAACGAAGTGAAAGCAAGAGAGACACTTTGCAATTTTGAAATGGAAATTGCTTTTCGACACTTTAAAACTACTAATTCAAATCCTATGCAATAGTAACTGTATAATCGACTATCAAGAACAATGGGATTGTTTCCTAAAAATAAAAATGCCAGCTACGACACTTTCAGATCTAGAGATGATAGTTCAACTATGCTACCTTTTTGCAAAAGAGAACTAAAAACGACGCACAATACATAAAAACATTATTAGTTCTTTGCACTAAGGAGGCGGAATAATGCAAGAGAAGGTGGTTTTCATAGAAGTACACTGACTACAGACAACAAAACTCTTGAATAGGACTGAAAACAGTGAGAAAAATCCACAGTCTGAGGGTAATGTTAACTCTCCCTGACCATCGCGCTTGGTACACAGTGAAATCAGTATGCAGTGCACCTACTACACTCGGGAAATGCGATGCATACAGAATGCCTTGAAGGCAGGGTGCGATGGTAGCAGTGCGAGATTTTTAATGGATTTTCACTCATAGTTTTCAATCTAGGTCAGGTGTTTAGGCCAAATCAATAAACATCAGCGTATGTAAAGATAGGGGTGATCTAAAGAGGTTACTAGAGCCACCACTTAGGGAAATTAGATTACTTGCAGATCTATTGTTTGATTCATAAACAAAACCCGGAGATAGACTGAAGCAACATTGATTTACTTTGCATTTGTATAACAAATGTAGTTTGAAGGCTAGCTGGCTTGACTTCAGGCTCCATCTGTATGTTTATAAAATAAACAAGGATAGATAGGCTAACAAGTAATCTAGTCGCTCCCCAGTGGAGTCGCCATTTTGTTATCTGGGAATAGTGTCCACTTGGATGCTGCTATTCCCACTAAGATGGGTGGCTATCTTAGAAACAAACAATGAAAGTCTACTGTTGTTTCCTTTTATGAAAATAGACGAGAAGAGAACCAAGAAGACCAACCTAAGTCTTGCGTTTGATTTCCTCTCCTTCTTGATAGAGCTTCGTCTCTTCTTCTTTGTCTGCCTAGCTTCAAAAGAACCTGTGGAATCATAACAACATACTAGTATCCAAGAAACAAGGATCTAAATTCATAAATAATACAGGATCATATGTGTATTAACCATATACATGCATATATAAACAAGCACACAAGAATATGGAAGGAAACAAGAATAGCTTTATTAAGATGAAAAGTCGCAAGAGGATTACAACCATGTGCTCTGACCCAGCATCATCCTCCAGCTAAGAAGCCCTTCTTCACCTCAAGCAAAGCTTAGATCACCCAACACTATGAATGTACACCAGAAAACCAACAACACTTCTATATAAGATACAAAATCCCAGCCCCTGGATCTCTGTGATGAGGGATCCATATATAGGTGATTACAGAGAGGTGAGTCAGCTTGTGGGATCTTGATTAGTGTCTTCTCTCTGATAGTTCCTGCTTCCACTTGGAGAATGATGATGTAAGTTTTGCAGCAGTAGACGGTTGGGGAGTAACACCTTCCGAGTTGGCTATAGATGGAGCTAGTTCAGGAATAGAAGTGTTAACCGTCACACTAGGATCAGTTGTAATGTCCTTTTTCTGTTGCAAAATTTCTTCTGTAGAGGCAGGGATTCCAGAAATGTTCGGAGTAACCATAGTCTCTAAGGATGTTGGAGTGCTTGGTCCAACCAACCTAGGGGACTTCGATCTGGTTAAACGAGTTTGCTTCGTCCGGAATGGTTTCGCTTCCGGAGTCAATGACGATCGACTCGTGAGTCTCTGCGAACGACGGGATTTTGAGTGACTTTCTTCCACTATTGCAGATTACTTGATCAACTAAAAATAAAAAGGGAAAAATGTTTTTCGAATTAAATTAATTTTAGACACTTTTACACAACTTGTTTTTTCAATTTTAAAGAGTCGAGAAAAAACAAAAGATGACTCTAGTCGCCTTCGATTTTTATCGATCCTGAAGTGAAAAGTGCTTAGAGGACCTTTTCCTTTAAGGAGTCTGAAAAGGAGAAAAATGGACTTCTCTGGAGATCTAGGTAGAGAGGATTACCAAACCAATCGCAAAATTGCAGAATACCTTTTATGGTACGGCAGTCAATCTTCCTGAATGCTGTGTTCGGTGCATTGTGATCGATAGGGCGGTAGAAATGTCTTCCTAAGGATAAAGGATGTAGCCTATTGTGGTCTCCCAATATATACTCAACGGTATGTGGGAGCACAAGTCCATCCTGGCACTTGCCGTCTCAGAGTGGAGGAATCACCCAACCAACACTGAAAGCAACAATTACCAGGTTTCACGATGCCAGAATACGTCTCTAGCCTAGACCTCTAGATGTTGTGCATTAAGTTCCAAAGCATTGTTAAATTCATTGAATTTATTTTATGTTGATCTTGCTTAACAATTTTCCCTTCAGGTTCACCACGTGATGTGTATATAATTCCTAAAATGCAGTCTAAGATGATAAACAAATGTTTAATCTTCTTTCAGCAATGAAAATCCTAGCTACTAAGGGAAGAAAGTCAAGAA
>APFE031317038.1:3419-23450 GCA_000404065.3 Pinus taeda | reverse complement strand
AGTTTTCAATGGAGAACTTCTGGGAGATGATGTAATTAGTTGACCTTGTTCCTTTAGGCAGTGAAGCAACACTTTTAGGGACTTAGGAGACCTCAGTTTATGGACATTTATTATTGGGGTTGAAGTGCCCAGAAATGTCTATAATAAGAGGTTGTAATGCCTATGAAGTACATTATGCCTAGTCTACGCATAGCGGCTTGTACAGGAATGGCGAACTGCGGAGAATTAGAAGAGAGGCTCGCGCAACTCATAGAGCTCAAGGAAGATAGATTTTTGGTTGGATTCCATCAGTAGGTTCAGAAGGAACGTGAAAAGGCATGGCACAATCGTCACATCAAATTGTGCACCTTCAAGGTAAATGATTTAGTTTTATTATATGACAATAAGTTTGATAAGTTTCTAAGAAAATTCTAGATGCATTGGCTAGGGCCATATGTTATCAAAGATATTACCGATGGTGGAGTAGTTCAAATCGTGAAGTTGAATGGAGATCCATTTCTGTGAAAGGTAAACGGCAGCCGATTGATGCCATACACCAGGGATCCAACCCAATGACTACATGATGGTAGCACTATATTAGCGGTCCAAGAAGCCGCAAGAAGGCCCAGGACTATAAACTACAATACCCAGTTTGTAGAGCTGTGCAACAACGGGTCTTCCTGAAACCAAATGGTGTCACAGTACCAAAAGAAGCGCGAAGGGAGTTGTGATATAGGGGGAGAGACCGTGCAACGTAGCCAGAAAGTGACCATTACCATCACTATTCATGATTTGACAGTGAGGAGATGGTTAAGAGGAGAGGGAGGGTAGCATTTAAGGTATTTAAAGCTAAATTTAAGAGTGAAATCTTTGGAAATCTACCTTCAATGTAGCATTTATGGAAGGATTTTGGGGGGAACGGTTGAATTTGAATTCGAATTTGACTATGAATTACGTGTGGCCATCCAACGAGAAACGCTTTGCATCTTGCGATTTTTATGTTGAGCTGTCAAGTGTTTATGAATCCTTAGCTTTACCCAGATTTGGTCACTGCTTCTGTATTTGAGAAGTTATTTGAAGGCACTTAGCGGCTTATTCTCACCACAATGTTCGGACTAGCAGAGACTGCTAGTACTAGGGGAGTTATTGCCTCTGAGGGAGCTACTCTAGAGGTGATGAATATGGAGGTCCCAACTGCAGTGCCTATGGTGGTGAGGGAGGTCCCCAAACCTAAGAAGGATAAGCAAAAGAAGATGGTGCCAATGTGTGAGTCACCAAGGAAGCATGTCGCTACATATGCCCAGAGGAAGGAAAAACCCAGTGCAGAAGAGAAGGGAAAAGTGGTAGATATGGAGGCTGAGGAGGGCGCAAAAGATATAGAAATTGAGGGGGTGGGCCCTATATCTAAGTTTTTCGATTATATCCCTCCATGCAAGAGCAAAGTGAAGGTCCCAAAGGACCCAGATGCAGGACAATTCCTCCTCAACGCACCCCTGTTATTGGAGAACATAACCTTTTAGGGTATGCTCTTAGTGTAGATCCTGTACTTGAAGCTATAATATTCATATTTGGGTTACATGATCAGTTCCCCCACCTTCCTACAGACACTTGCATGAAGAGGGTCTTCTACAAAGAGTTTGGTGTCATCGCGTTGAAGCATGTCGAATGGATTCACGGAGTAAACAAGTCAGGGTTGTTGAACCTATTGTGGGTGCCCCACTACCATCGCTCAAATATAAACCTGATCGTCATTAAGAAGTTGTTGTTCCAGGTGCATGACGGGTGATTGTGGCTGAACAAGCTGATCCCCATCACCGATATGTTGATACACCAGATCACGTTATTTCCGCATTCAAGATTAAATCCGGCTAAGGAGTTTGGTGGAAAGACAAGTGAGCGCGACCTCACTAAGAAGATGGAAGACAAGTTCAAACTTGTGAAGAAGCCACGTGGGTACTCCATTACCTCGATCACTGACCCCACGGTGAAGGTTGCCACATTGATTTTGGCTGGAAATGTTATGAGAAAATGTCGTGCGGATGAGGTTCCGACACCAATAGTTTCGTTGGCTTCACAGTGCGCAGAGGTCGTACAGTTCAACTGGGCACACTACCTGTGTAGTGAGTTCATCACGAACTACAAGGAAGCATAGGACAAGAGTAAAACCTTCCAGTATTCGTGGTTTTTTCTCTTGATTATGCTAGTTTCTTGGGATTTTCCAGAGGACGGCCAGTTTCCTCTTATGGAGAAAGATCTGCTGGAAGCAGCAAAGTTTGCATCTCTCTGGGCCACGAAAGAGGTTGTGTGGGTCACAGAGAGAAAAGTCTTTTGGGTGCTGGTGGAGGCGAATATTCACATGACCATCAACCAGAAGCCGCGTTTTTCACCAACTGTGTTTGAACAACTTTTAGGGTACGCGGAGTTCAAAGTGGAATTCCACCACATATACATCCGGGTGCAGAAGGATACGAAGAAAAAGTGGTTCGACCTACCCTTCCTTGCTACAGATGACACTATCGAGGACATCATCAAGTGCTGGTCAACAGATTGGTATTCTCCTTCTGGTCTATGCTTGATGGTTTTTCAAGCTATAATCAAGTAAATTTTGATCTAGCAGACAGAGAGAAGACAACCTTTACTACACCCTGGGGTACATTCATGTATGGCAAAATTCCATTTGGCTTATCCAATGCTGGAGAAACATTTCAGAGAGCTATGGATGTAGCTTTTGTGGGTTAGGTAAATAAATTTGTGGTCATTTATCTTGATGACATAACTATTTTTTCTAAAACTGATCAGAAACATCTAAAGCACTTGATGCAGGTTTTTGACAGGTGTAGGAAATTCGAAATGTCATTGAATCCTAAAAAGTATCCGTTTGCTATCAAAGAAGGAAAACTGTTGGGCCATATAATTTCACAAAAAGGAGTGGTGATTGATCCCAGGCATGTGTCTGCCATTGAAACATTGACCTTACCTAGAAACAAGAAGGAGATTCAAGATTTTCTAGGAAAGATTAATTTTTTAAGGAGATTCATCCCAAATTATGCTGAGGTTGTAAAATATATAACTGACATGCTCTGAAAGGATCATGAAGTTAAATGGACTGCCTCTTCCAGGCATGCCTTTGATCAGATCAAGAAACCTATCTCTGAATCTCCCACCTTGGCTAGCCCAGATTACACTAAACCATTTAGTATCTTTTCCTTTGCCTCAGGACAACCCTTGCTATTGTTCTACTACAAAAGAATGAAGATTCCCATGACCAACCCATAGCTTTTTTCAGTAAGGTTATGAGAGAAGTTGAGCTTAAGTATGAAATAATTGAGAAGCAATATTATGCCCTTATTCAAGCCCTAAAATAATTTAGGATGTATCTCCTACATTCTCCTATTACTGCTTATGTTCCTAACAGTGCTGTGAAAAATGTTTTAACACAACTAGACACTAATGGAAAGAGAGGTAGATGGATCACTCAAATACTGGAGTTTGATCTAACTATCAAAACTACAAAGCTAGTAAAGGGCCAAGGATTAGATAAGCTTCTAGCTGAATCCAATTGTAAAGTGCTCGAAATCAATTCTGTTTTAGAGATGCAAGGGAAGAATCCACAAGAACCTTCTCAAACCTTAGATAAGAAGAATACACAAGAACCTTCTATCCTTGCAGAAGGGGAGAATCCACAAGAACATTCTCTTCATCCTGAAGAGGAGAATCCACAAGAACCTTTACCTTTAGATCAGATTGGCCCTTTACACATTGATGAAAAATTTCTGTTGTCAGATTGGTACCAAGACATTGTAAATTTCTTCATTCATTTTGAATGTCCGGCATCATTCTCCAAAATCTAGTGTAAAACTCTAAAATTGAAAGTAGTCAAGTACTGTATGATAAATGAAAATTTGTACTGGAAAGACCCACCGAATATTTTGCTATTATGTTTAAAAGAATCAGAGACTGAAGGAATCATTGATTAGTTTCATACAGGATTTTGTGGAGGACATCATGCTTGGAGAGAAACATCATATAAGATATTAAGGGGAGGATTTTATTGGCCAACATTGTTCTTACAATTAGGAGCAAAGGTCAGAGGTTGTGTTCCTTGTCAAATGTTTGCTGGTAAGTAAGAATTAGCAGCTCTTCCACTGGTTCCATCTATAATCTCAGAACCTTTTAGCCAATGGAGATTAGATTTTATTGGAGAGATTCATCCCACTTCAAGTAATCAACATAGATGGATCCTCACTGCAACAGAATACTTCATTAAATGGGTGGAAGCAATTCCAATGAGAAATGATATTGATTCAGTAGTAATCAAATTTATTGAAGAGAACATCTTATCTAGATTTGGTTGTCCAACTCAAATTGTCACTGATAATGCAACATATTTTTCTAGTGTTAAAATGATTGAGTTTTTCTAGAAATACTAGATTCTATTACATAATTCAACTCCATATTACCCACAAGGTAATGACCTTGCAGAATCCTCCAATAAAAGTTTGGTAAAGGTAATAAAAAAGACTCTAGTAGATCATAAAAAGAGTTGGGACTCTCAATTAATCTATGCATTATGGGCAAAGAGAATTACTCCAAAGAGATCCACTTGAAAATCTCCTTTCGATTTAGTTTAAGGGAAATATGCAATCTTTCCTACCAATTTGGCCTTCCATGTTTTAAAATTCTTGCAAGATTCAATAGATGAACCTGATGATTTTTCAAGGAGAATAAATAAGATTATTGTACTAGATGAAAACAAATATGAAGTTCAATACAAATTGAAAAAGTATCAAAGTAAGATGAAGAGCTTGTTTGACAAAAGAGCCAGGGAAATGGACTTCAAGGAAGGTGATCTAGTTCTAAGATGGGATTCCAGGAGAGAAAAAAAGCGAAAACATGGCAAGTTTGACAACTTGTGGTTTGTACCTTTACCAATTGCTGAAGTGAAGGGAAACAACAATTTTGTGCTACAAAATATTGAGGGACTATATTCCACTTATACTGTAAATGGAAGGTTTCTCAAACATTACATTCAATATTGAGAAGTTGAAGTAGATTTCGTTACTACTATTGTAAAAATTTCAGTTTCTTTTACTTTAGAAGCTGTCAGTGTGATTTTTTACAGCAAAAGTCTCCATAGACTGAGGAGAAGGCCAATGGATATGCAGGTTCTCTGCATTCTACAGGAGAAAGCAGTCCCCAGTTAGAGCCAATGTTGTATAATTTTTTGGTTTTGATAAGTTAGAATCAATTAGTCACAAAATGAAAATATTTTTCAAAAAATGTTTAGCTAGGATATGGATAAAAAGAATATTGAATAAAAATGTTAGGAAGCATTTTCATAAATATGTCCATATCAAAGAAAATGTTAGAATAGATGCCCTAAAAAATGAAGGCAAAAATAAAATATTAGGATAGAGAGAAAAACAAAAAAGCAATAAACTTTGAAAGTGTGCAAGTCCAAGTGCCACTACTTTTTTCTTTATTATGCAAAATAATGGTTGTGTGCAGCTTGTCATAAATGCCACAACCCATCATAATCAAATAGTTTAATCTTGACTAGTTCATCCTTTATATTTCATGTTTATAGTTAGAGAATAAATATCTAACCAAATTATTTAATCTTGGTAGATCAGTAGTTAGGTAGAGAATAATAAGGAGCTCATCAATTTACTCTGAACCCTTGGATGTTATAAGGCTATAATTACATAGTTTGATTTTCAATAGAAAAAGGAGGGAAAAGGGTCTGCTAGCCTAAATGCACCCACTTAAGTGAAGAGAAAATGTTAGGGTAAGTAAAGAGTAGGTAGAAGAAAGGTTGCAAAAGTACAAAGTTGATTGAGGCAAAAGCACATTTATCATGCTTGATCATGTGTTTCAGTGTGCAGGAGCGGTTATGAAAGTGAAAAGATGTTCACTAGCTGATTTAACTAACTCCCCATCATTTCATTTCACCCTCCACTACATACTTACTAATTTCCTCATTATCCCATCATTTCCTAAGAAAATACCCTTTTCCCTTCATTTTCACCCTGCCCTTGGTTTCACACATTTCCCCTAGCAATTTACCCTCCAAAGGTCATTTCCCTACTCAAAAATCCTTTTCCCTAGTGTGAAACCCATTCCCCTTTGGAAAAATTAATTTCCCTTGTGATTTCCCTAAAAACCCATAAAAAACTCTTTACCCTAAGTATAATTTCCCTCCATCACTTTATTTAATTAAACTCCACCATACCCGTAAAACCCGTTTTAGCCTAAGTTTCCTTTACCCCTCGCTTTATAAAGTTAACTCCGCTAATCGCCATTTTCTAACAAAACCTTTTAACCCACCCTTGGCGTGGATAATAAACCCCACCACATTTAACCTTTTTCCCACTCCTAAACCCATCACATATGTTTAAACTCGACTTATTCATTGAACTAATTACAAACCATTTGTAATTACTCCCCGAGCCCTGCTAATCTTCGCACCTGCTCCCTCTGTGGATCTTGACCGCGTGATATCCGTCAGATCACCTGCTTCCAAATCTAATGATCCACAGCCATATCGCGCACTCCCGATCTCTGATCTTTAAGAGCCTGAGAGCACGTGAGGTTCATGGTTTTTCTCGGGCCCCTTGTGGTTACATGTCATTCCCACATTAACTCGCGTGCCCTTCGTAAAAAACCACTCCACGGCCAAAAGCGGTGTGATGAGCCTCCAAATCACTCCCCCATGTATGATAAAGCCATCCACTGTTCACTTTGCGCCAAATTTTAAAAAAGTTAACCATTAATTGTTTAAACACGAAAATCATCGTTTTCACTCTTTTCACTAGTTTTTCCAGTGAAACCTGTTTAACCCTACCTGCACCACCTTGAGCTCTGCAACCAAATTTTACCTCCTATTATCTTTCAAAATTCACCAGGACTTCGTCCATACACTATCCTCTTCCCTGAAGCCATTGTGACCCTCCCGTTCAACTTGTGTTTCTCTTAATAATTGTTGTATTTTGCAGGTGATTAGCAAAAGACTAGGAGATTGGATAAACGATTTTTATACTAGTTAAAAACTTGTTTGTTCCATATTCTCAAGAAATGAATTCAAATGATTATCCTGTACAAACATAAATCAGGTCTAAACCAAAGATAGAGCAGAAGAAATCATTTACACGGTAAATGTTAAAACAGACAATTTACACAGTTAAAAGATAAAATAGAGCAGGAAGATAGAACATATAGTTAAAAGACAAATAGATGATAAATATCCAAACTACCTGATGCTGAGACATGAAAAAACTAAATGATTTACTATTGAAATACACAGTAAAAACTTGAAATATACAGTAAAAGTAAAAAGGCACAGTAAAGGTTATTGACAAGTCATCAAGGTCAAAGATTATCAGATGAAAGTGTATCAAATGAAAGGTCATAAGTAAATATGACATCGAACATGAAGACCAAACAACCAAGCAGCTTAAAGGGCAAAATATCAAAGACCAAAGCCAACAGAACCTAAATAACAGGGACAACAAGTAGTTGTTCAATATATGTCTCTATTTCCTTGTAGGAAGATATTTCCTTTTCCTAGAATAAATCCTTAAATAGTTTAGGATATTTTCTTAGTTCTACTATTGTATAAATAACTCTCTTCTCGAGTTATTAGGGGTTCACTGTTCACCATTGGACTAGGTTGACCATTGAAAGAGAGTTACACCCTTGAAGAAGAATTTATAAACATTTGATATATTAGCTTTTATGGACCTTTAATACAAAGAAAAGGATTCTAAATTTAGTTTTACATAGTTTGTGTTTCCTATAAGTTTTTCCAGTAATACACATTATGTTTTTATTCATATTCTTATGTCTTACAGAGATACCTAGGTAGGAAAATTGTGTCTCAATCTATTCCTATAAGTTTCTGAAGTGATAATCTATAAATAAAATGGATTAATGAACTGTCTATTTAATTTATTCCCTCTAAATCAATAAATAATCAACGTCTTGTTGTAAGCATAAGCATATTCTATTGAACCTTCTGAACATTGGTCAGAGGTTTTCATATTTATGATTGTTTAATTTTCTGTCTGAAAACTGTAGTAATCATATTATTTTTTGTTTCTACTCACCACTATTCAAGCTATTTCACTGTGTAAAGTTTTATAGCAGCCCTCTAATTTGGAATTAATATTATTCAAAAGGTTAGGAATTATAGTGTTATATTTGTTTCATTCATTGGTCTTACAAAGTAAAACAAAAACTCCTGAAACAATTATCTTAGATGCTCTGGCTTGATAGCTGACCATTATCAACTCAGAGTTACAACAAGAGGCTCAGAATAAAGTTCAGGCGTAGAACGTCCAACTTGTAGCTGTGGTGGTCGAGGCATGTAGAACAATTCCAGAACTGCATATACTAGAGGAAGCGTCGTTGGAGGCAAAGATCAGGAAGCTAGCTTCCAGTGTGCGTGATGCCAAGATGGAAGTGGCCAAGGTTCAGTTTGAACTGAACTTGAGGATAACAGAGTTGGAGTTGAAGTCATTGCCTTCAACCCCGCCAGAGCTCAGAGAACAATGTGAAGCCATTGTGAAGGATGGAGTTACGACAATGCATGCCACGGTGGTAGATTGCAGTTCACTTTTTGAGAAAGCAATGGAGGTAGTCATGGCCCTGCACGAAGATCCCACCCTGTAGGTCCTGAATACAAAATATTTCGAACTCCACCATCAATATGATGAAGTTAGAGAAATGACGCACATCGTTGCTTCCACACAATGCCTTGCTAAGTTGCAGGAGACTAGGTAACTGCATCTACAGGTTGAAGCAGCACAACAAAAAGAGGTGGTCTTGAAGGCCATATTGGGGACTTGGCTGGATGAGGCCTACATTATCTCTGCCAAAATTCAGGAGAAGTTGGTGAGCCTATAGGGCACATGATAGAAAATCAAGGAAGACAATGTACGATTGACAACAGAGTAGCTGGTGGAGCAGATCAAACAGGTGGCCACGCTGAGCACGCCTTAAGTGGTAGTGGCACAAGTAGAGTTGGGAGGTCTTTGTAGTAAGATCTCTGCACCAGCAGAGTGACTTGAGGGTGAGTCACGATCTTTGTGTTGGGGGCCTGTTGGGATGGGATCCCCTATGGAAAATTTTGGGACAAAAACCCAATTTTTGTTGTATAAAATGTAAAGTCTCTACAAGTTGTGGTCACAGAGCACATAGATATTTAAAGTGTCACAAAGGGCTTTACCCTTCTTTTATGTAAAATGAGTCAACTTTTGAAGATCTACCCATAGTCTGCGAACCATGGAATTGTATAAATAGGTGTGTCTTAGGATGTCTAAGAGAAGTACTAATGATGGAGATGAATGTAATCGGTCAATAGAAGGAAGATAAAAGAAGTCTTAGAGTAGAAGAGAGGCTCTATAGCTATGTGCACAAAGGCCTAGAGGAGAGACCGTAGCTGAGTGCACGGACCCCTGCAACTGAGTGCGCAGGTAAGTCTTGAGTCTATAAGCAGAACTAAAGTATTAATAAAGAGATTATTCTAGAAACTCCTGTGTTTTGTCTATTTACTTCTATTTATATGAATGTTCCTTATGTTATAATGGGTTTATGAAATAATGGCGTATTAATGCGTGACTTTACATAATTGATATTGTTACATGAACGCAATTACTGTTAACTGTTTACGCGAGGATTATCTTATTGTATGCGGAAGTTATTAAACACTTAAGATGATCTGCGTAATTACTGGGTTAAGAGTAATCTTTAATGCGCGTAAGTAGTTGATTCACATATTTAGGGTCCAGAAAAGACAGTCATGAATATTCACAGAGGTATAGAAGCTGATTAAATGAATTTATATCGATAAGCCCTAAAAGCTTATTGATCTGCGTGAAGGTAGATTTAGGGCATAAAATGACATCACACTTATCTATGGGTGTGGAAACTTGGTTCCAACAACCCCCCATGTTGCTTCGGGTGAGACTTCAGTCCGCACTCCGTGGATTGATACCAAAAAGTCTAGTAGTGTAGGGATTTGTTTGGAAAAACTAAATCTGAACCTGGGTTAGGACCCACTAAGCCAACATAACTATTTGTCTAGGACAACCAAATCTAGAAAAATGTTTTTTGGAATGAATTTTATCACCACTTTGTTAGTTGCATTCTTAACAAGAATTTCTTCTAACCACTTTTTGAAATAATCAACTACTGTTAATATCCATCTATGTTGATTGTTGTAGGCTGGAACTATTTCACGAATGAAATCCAATCCCCACGGCAAGAAAGGGGCTTCCACTGAAACTGGTACAAGGGGAAGTGTTGCTAACCTCTACTTTCCTGCAAATATAATACAAGGGATAAAACTCCTCACCTTTTCTCCAACCCGTGCAAAAAATTTTGGCTAATACAAACCCGCACTCAATATCTTATATGCAGTTTCCCTCCAAGCATAATGTCCTCCACAAACTCCTTAGTGAAAGCGCTCAATCAGTCCATCTATTTCACTCTCAATCAAACATAATAAAATGATATTTAAGGGATCCTTCCAATAAAAATTTGCATTTACTATAAAGTACTTCATGGCCTTAAGTCTAAGGGATGTACATTGATTCTTTATGAAGTCAAGAGGGTATTCAAAATTACGTAGAAAATGCACTATCTTTGTACCAATTTGATAATAAAAAATTTTCATCAATGTGTAAAGAAAGAGGAATAGGAATTGCAATGGAAGAGGCTTCTTGTGGATTCTTCTCACCTGAAATCTACATCATAGTATTAATACCAAGTATTTTGTAGCTTGATTTTTCCAAAAACTTAGCTAAACCTTGTCCTTTTACCAACTTCATAGGTCTAATGTCTAAATCAAACTCAAGTATCTTAGAAATCCATCTGCCCCTATTTCCATTTGTATCAGGCTGAGTCAACATTGTCTTTACTACATTGTTATGGACACAAGAAATTATAGGAGAATGTAAAACATAAATCCTAAATGCTTTCAAATCATGTACTAAGGCATAAGCTTGTTTCTCTATGATGTGATATCTTAGTTCAACATTTCTCATAACCTTACTAAAGAAGGAAATTGGTTGTTCCTATTGATCGTCATTTCTCTATAATAAGGCAACAACTATAATGGTATTTGAGGCAAATGAGAAAATACTAAAAAGTTTTGTATAATGTGGGCTGGGTAGCATGGAGGCTTTTGAAATTTCCTTTTTGATCTTTGAGAAAGAGTATCTAGCTTGGACAGTCCACTTAACTTCATTATATTTCTTGAGCATATCGGTAATATGTTTAACAATTTCAGCATAATTAGGTATGAACCTCCTGAAAAAAATTATCTTCCCTAAGAATGATTGAACCTCTTTTTTATTTCATGATAAATTGATTACTAGAATTTATAAAAATCTCTTAGGATCAATTATGACTCCTTCTTTTGAAATTATATGCCACAACAATCTTCCTTCCCTCATTGCAAAAAGTGAATTTTTAGGATTAAGAGAAATCTCAAATTTTCTGCATCTTTGAAAAACTTTTCTCAAGTGTCTAATGTGTTTGGTATTAGAATAAGAAAACGTTTTCAAATCATCAAGGTAAATGAGTATGAATTTATTTACATTACCAACAAATTCCAGATTCGTGGCCTTTTTAAATGTTACTCCAACATTGATTAAACCAAATTCATATTGGCATACATGAAAGTGCCCTAGGGAGATGTGAATGCAATCTTTTCTTTGTCTTCCTGAATGACCAGAATCTAGTTGTATCCACAAAAGCCATCTAACATTGAAATCTTGTTAGAAACTAATACTCTTTGAAGCAATTGATCAATTCTTGGTAACAAATAATTATCTTTCAGGGATAATTTGTTCAAGTTCCTAAAATCAACACACAGTCTAATTTATCCATTTTCTTCCTAACATGTACCATATTAGCTATCCATTCATAATATCTTAATGGAACAATTGTTTTATCATCCAACAATTTTCTTACTTATTTTTCAATAATAGGAAGTAAGAATGGGTTAATTCTTTTGATTTTTTTTTCTGAAATAGCTTAGCTTCTGGTTTAAGTGGAGTTTTGTGCTCAATAATAGTTGTGTAATAGGTTTTCAATTCTTCATATGACCATACAAAAACATCTCTATATTTCTTAAACAAACTAACATATTTTTGTTTTATGTCATGAGGCAAAGAAGTTGAGACTTCGACATTTATCATTTCTTCTGTTGTACCAATATTATAGTGTTGTACATCTTCATGTTGTGAACTTAGCGATGAAGTTTTTGATACATCATTTTAATCAAAAAGTTTTTCCAAGGGAACAATCCCTTTGGAATATAATAATTTGATAACTGAATGATATCATTATCAACAATTTCATTTTTTAAGTTCAAATCTAAGTCGCGATTATTTGATTTCATTTCATCACAATTTTCTTCTTCGACGTGTAAATCAAAAAATTAATTAATTGCCTGCAATAAAATTTTCAACTGCTCATCCTTCAAAAGCTTGCTAGTGTCTTAAATTATCTGGGATGGAAGTTCTGTACTTTACTTCAATTTAGTAATGTAATTGCAAAGGATAAGGTGTTTTAAAAGAAATTGTAAAAACTGCCAAATAATCTGCATGGATATTATCTTCTCTCAAAATTGATGAGATATTGAAGGCGTGAAAATAGTTTTCCACATAGTCCTGTACTTCGTTCCTATAAAATTTGAGGCTAGGATGCTTGGTGTGACAAATATTCTTGATATATTTTACAATTAATTCTAAATCAACATATACTTACAGGTTTTGTACTTTCAAACTTTAGCTAATTCAAATCCTAAAATTAAGGCTTTATATTCTGTCACATTATTTGTGACTCCAAAATCTAATTTGAAGGATTGCGTTATGTTTTTCTTATCAGTAGAAATGATTAGAATTCATGCGTAAACTCCATCCCTAGAAAATGCCCCATCAAAATTCATTTTCCAAATGTTACTATCTAAAAACTGAGGTATATTGACAGTATCTTCAATTCTGGTTTGAGGATTAGAGAGATCACTTGAAGCCAAACTAAAACATCAAAAATCTTGATCAATAACATAAATTGGAGGATTTATTGCTTGATCAACTTTACAGACAATATTAATGAATCTTACTTCTCTGTATAGTCTTAAATGTTCACCTCCATAAACTGGGATTATGACATAGGACATGTCTATCTGCAAGCTTCGTCCAAGCTTAGCACAACAAGATCTTGACAACAACATACCAAATTTTGGTGGAATGTCTATAACAACTATATATAACATTATACTTTTCACAGGGATTTGAGCAATTGTAACAACTAAATATTTAATTAATCCCAAGAAAGGAACTTTCTTTGAATCAAAAGTATATAGATCATGATATGGCCTGGTGATTTGCAACTGAAGTTAGTCTGTAATAACTTTAGGAATCAGATTATGGGAGGCACCAGAATCTAACATACAGTTGTACAAAAGGAAATCATGAACTTTCAATGTAACATAGAAAAGTGGCACACTCTCATCAGTCATATCTGAACTAGGTCCAAAAATAATTGAAGGTTTCTCATATTTTAAGCTAATGACATCCCCTTCAACATATACACTTGAAGATTGTATCCATTTGGAGACTTGTTGTTTCTAACCTAGTTTTCTGGAAAGTTCAGATAAGGGAATAGGAATTTTAATGCTTTATAATTCTTTTTCAACATTAAAAAAAAGTTGGAACATGTTTTTTAGTAGTGGATTGTTCTTGTAACTGATTTGGTGGTTGGAAAGATGGTATTTCAACAAATTTTAAGTGATTTTCATCAAGGGTAATCTTTTTATAGGTTTACCACGACCTTGTCTAGGTCTTAGGTCATATCTTCTATTCAGTTCAACAATGAGAAACTTAGAAAAATCTTGGTATTTGGAAACTTGGGATGACTCTTGATTTTGAACAATAGGTTGGTCTTGACTGATTGGGACAACAAAAATTTGAGATGATGAATCTTCAAAATAATTAATATAATTTGTAACAACAGAAACAACTTCTCTAGGGTATTGATCATCAATGATTAATGGAGGTTGAATTTGTTGATCAATATTTGGTGTTTGCAAAATCTGAGGTTGGAAAGGTCTTCTATATTGGACTGGAGGTCTCTTTACAACCTATTGGGTTAATCTAGGTTGAGTTTCCATTCTTGAAATTCTATTAGACAGATTTCTTAACAAAGAGGTTATTTCGTCAATTTTATGTTCTTCATCTTTAGTATTTGATGATGAAGTACTTTCCTCTCTGGATTTTATTTTCTTTCAACCTTTTCAGCCTTTGCTTTCAGTTTAGTGGATGCTAACTTGTTGGTTTCCACTTCAATTTCATTAGTCTGCACGTCTGCTAAGGTTTCATATTTTCTCTCTCTAAGCATCACAACAAAATTATCATCAAATGCTTTAGAAAATTTGACTTTAGCTGCAGTGACTGGGGATTTACAATCTAGTGGCATCTTGTTATAAATCTTAATGAATCTCTTGATAAAGTGTGTAACAAGTTCACTAGGGTTTCTTCTCAAATCTTCAAATTCTGTTAAATAGTAAAGATGGTCCTTTTTAATTGCCCATTGATTCTTGAAGTTGTTGGTTAGTCCAACCCATGAGTTTATAGATTTTTCTTGTAGTTGTCTAAACCATATCCCTTTAATTACTGAACAAAAAGTCTGGTGTAAACATCCTCATGTTCAATGCTCATATTATTTGCAAAGTCAAGAAATGAAATTAAGTGGTCTTCTATAGATGACCCAATTTCTCCATTGAATCTAGGAAAATGTTTCAAATACCCCTCAGGAAAATCATGAAGTTGGGTTGTTGTTGGAAGCACTAATGCTGCATATGGAGATATTACAATTGGCCTAAATCTACCCATTTGGTGTTCTACTGGAACCATATGTTTTGGGGAGACAAATTTTCTTGAAGATGGTTGGGATTGAGGATTAGGTTTCTTGAAAAAATGAGGATGGAGAACTAATTTATGAACTTCAGGTGTGATTTTCTCTTGATCTTCAAAGGCTAGAGGATTGGTATAAATGCTAATTTCCTCTTCATGCTTGGTGTAAATTGAAGGATAAGTATGTACGAGGGAGGAAATGAAAACAAATGGTTTCAATTTAGGGAATTGAAGCTTAGGATCTAATTCAGTATCAGATGGTTTTGAATGAGAAGCAGGAAACTAAAAGGTATCAGGTTAATGAACTATCAATGCTGATTGAAGATCTACTCCTTTGGACAAGAGTTCTAAAAATTTAGGTGGAAGATCTGATAATTCAACAAGTATTGGAATTGATTGAAAAGGCTCAGTTTGTGAGCGTATCTTAGGTGGAAGAGAGGCAGGAATAAAAGTGGATGCTTCTAATCTACGTCTGATAGATGTACTTCTCACAGGTCTCTCTGGATTTGATAAAGGAGAGAAGATCTCTAGATTTGAATGAGATCTTGTGTGCCTGCGTGAAGCCAAATTTAACCAGTGAAGTCAACATGTGAAATATTTTAACATGTTGACCTCTTATTCACCATTAAGAGGCAATTTTGATTATTGTCCTAGGGAAAAACTTCAAACTTCATTCTTCGACAACTGCACCAATCTGATCTTGTATCTTTGTAGATTTTTCTAGGGTAGGGAACTGTGCCAAAGCATCAAAGTAAAGGTTTAATTAAATTGGATGAACAATGTGTTAAACCTTTAACACTTGTAAAATTGAAATAGTTTTGAGAAGCTCGAAGGGATGATTTTCATTCATAACAGAATAAATCTTTAAGTTGAGTTTGAAAGCAAAATTAAGAAAATCTATGATAATTAAACATCCATATTGAATATTTAATTAATCAAATACAATGGATGCGTGCAAAAAAATTCTATAGCTAAACAATATATGTTCAAGATATGACAGAAGGCAAAAATTGAAAGATATTGAGGAATTAACTTAAACAGACTATTTAGTTAATTAATCTCTTTAATGATTACAATTTTGCAATGGGCTATTAGGGAGATTGATACTCAATCTAGCCTTACCCTAACTCCTACGTTACCTTGAACATATGCAAAATTAAATTATGGAAAACATAAATGAATAAATAGGAAAAACTCACATGGACATAAAAGTTGTTAAAAATGAAGCCATAATCCTTTGATTATATTCAGAAATATTTCAGAGTATTACAATGGTTTCAATGGATCATCACAAGGGTTCAACCCTTCCTTATTCTAATTACAAAATACTTATAGAGTGTAATTCAAAAATATCTATATCTAAAATAAAATTTGCTACGAAATGGAATATTATCCAAAATTGATTTGGATATTACAAAAATAGAACATAGAAATAACTTTTCTGAACTAATTTGAATAGTCAGCACACATTTCGAGGGTGCCATTTGAAGATTGCTACTGGAAACTAAATTTTCTACTTTCTACCCTTGCTATCTTGGTTTCTGCTCCTTCTTTCTTTGCAACTTGTTACTGAATTTGTGCATTCTATTTTACTCGATGATTTCAAGTAATTTATCCCATCTTTTATCATCTAGGATAGAAAACTTTGTTACTTTTCTATATGCCTCATCGAATTTTGTGTATTTCTCAAAGGTTGGCCTAGTAATAAACAAATGTTGAACTTCATGTTGAATAAAAATATCATATTCTAGGTCTTCAAGGAATTATTTACCACTAATTATCCCTTTGAATTTGGAAAACTTGGTTCTATCTGTTGTTATCTCATTTAATCTGTGCTGGTAATTTTCATGTGGAGTTAATTGGCCACTAGAATATCGTAGAGTTGGAAGTCTCTTATGGCGCAAAACATTAAACTTTCTGTGAAACTTGTTAAGCTGTGCTTCTAAGTTTTGATTTTTTTTTTCTTACTGTAACATTAAGTTTATTTTTGTCAAAACCCTTTGTACTTCTACGATTGCATCAATCCCATCTTCAATTCCAAATTCCTCTAATTCTTCTTTTGTTTTAGAATTCAACACTTTGATTATTCTGGTAGCTTCACCTAGTTTGTGATCTAAATCTTCTTTAATATCTGTAATGGCTTCCGTTGACCTCTGCACTAACTCCTTGTGTTCAAAAATGATTTCAATAGATGTCCAAAGTTCAGTCATGGTTGACTAAATTTTCTTTTGCTTCAAATAATGTCTGTGCCATCAAGGATTCATTATCACATTTCTCTAGTTGCTTAATTAATTTGAAGTTTTTTTGTACTTCAGGCAGATATGCGTTATCATATTTTATCTTATTATCTTGGGTCTTCTCCAACTGAACTCCGAGTTTTTCAATCTCCATATCCTTTAATGACAGGTATCCATTTCTGAATTTGTATATTTTTCTCTACAATCATCTGAAGCATGTTTTCTTTTTCCTTCTCCAACTAACCTACTTATTATACTCGAGGATGTTTAATTGTTGGTAATATCAGTTGTTTCCTTAGTTCCTATATATATGCATTTATGCTTTTAATTATTTTTTCATCTTCCTTTACATCTTTAGGATTTAATCCTAACTTTAAAACTAGATCCTCCAACCCCTTAATTTTGGTATCTTTTGCCAAAGAAGACATTGTTTCAAGCTTCAATTGAGAATGAATATTGTTCATAGATACTTGTAACTTAGAAGCTGTCATGGTAGAACTTGTCAAGGATGTGTATATCATTTCTCCTGCTTGCTTGTGAAGGTCAATTTGATCAATAGGATGTATTTGATTGGTATAAAATGAAAACACAAAGGTTTTGTAATCCTCAACACTCTTAGGCATAAGGGCCTTTGGTTCTAAAAATGCTAATTGGAACTTTCCTTTCTCACTATCTAAGTCATAAAGTAATCTAGTTCGAGTTGTGGAATATTGTTTCTAGAACTTTGCATATGTAGAATTTTTTAGTTCCTCATTTTTCTTATTCATCTCTAAAAACCTTGCAAAAATATTCTTCGACCTTGAATAAGAAAGGGAGGAAGGAGAATCTAGTGTAGTTTCTTAAATATGTGTAATGAAAATATAGATTCTCCTCAAAGTATGATTGTAGTAGGTTCTTCATAAATTTTAACTTTTGAGGATTATTCTTCAACATTTATGGTTTTTATCCTCTTGAATATTTGAATGCTTCTTTTTGTAACTCTGATGCTGGTGGATATAGACTCTCTCTCTCAATATTTTCGATTCTTTTTCTATCATCCTTGGATTTTCCAAAGTTGTTTGATTGGAAAATATCTCCTCAAATTCCTGCAGTGTGTGCTCTTCCCATTCTTCTTTGCTGGAATAGTTTTCAATCTTAGGTTTTGTAATGTGCGCATATGGTGCAGACCTCTAACCAACTCTCATTGATGTTATTAGTCCCAGTGGATCATATGACCAACTAAAACTCAATCTAAACTTCATTTGACTCAATAAATCATTGACTTGTTTTTCTGCAGCTCTAGTGTTGACAATGCATGGGCCAACTTGTGCTTTTAGTTTAAATTGAGCATTTTGTTTTCTTGAAATAAAATGAACATCATCTATGTTCATCATATTCCTGATATATTCTAGTGAAAAATTCCTCATGGGGAGGAACACTGGTAATTTGTAAGGTGGAAGCTCACATCTATAGATCCTGATCTCTGTGCAATTGTGGTATAAATACTAGTCTCCAACTTTAGATTGCTCACTCAAATGAAAAATTCTTTTGATCTCTGTTGAAACCCTGGGAACTACATCACTACTTAAAAAAGAAATTTCCATATACAAAAATGGATTAACAAAATCACTGAAAGAAAATTCTTTAGAAGTTATCTTCGCTAATGAGGTCCAATGAATCACTGATTGTGACTTGCCTTTAACATCCAGTTTTTGTAAAGGAAACTTGAACCTTGATGGCTAATGATATAAGAATAAGTAAATTAAAATTGACTCATTCTCAAATGAACCTTCAACACTAAACTTTAAAAATTGATCATGAATTGCATCAGAAAAAAACTGACTGTAATTGAACTTGATTGATGGTTTTTTACCAGAAGAAAACACTGATAAACCTGAAATAACTTCATCTACCCATTGATCATTGTGGTATCCTAACATACAATAAATTAGGGAAATGACCTGCGTAGACATCTCAAGGAACATTGCAGAGGGATACAGTGGGTTTGTTCTGGGTAATTCTAAGTTTTCTCGTAAAAATGACTCATAGATATGCACTCCTTGTGAAAAAGAAAGTCTATGGTAAATCTCCATTAGAGCATCAGTGGAAAAAGGGTGAAGGGAGTCTTGAGGATTTAACTAGAGGGCCTGACAGATTGACTCAGAGGTTAGGTAGAACAAAGATTCATTATTCTTAGCAATTACAACTCTCTGTTTGGGAAGATATTGGAATCCACACGAAGCGATAAATTCTGGAAAATGATATTTTGGAGGGAAACAAAACTGGGGTAATAAGGATTCCCAGAAGGAAAATTCTTCATTGGCATCTTGATCTTTCTGAAAAGCCTGATTGTGAAGTTCATGCAAGTAAAATTCACAATTGGTCTCTATAATTTTGAAATGGGTGTCAATCAAGCGAAATTCATCTAAATTAATTATAGGTAGTAACAGAGGATTGTCTATAGACACTTTAGATTTTCCTTTGTGGCTAGCCATTGGGGAAAAATAAAATTGTTGAGGACATTTGGATAATTACCTAGAAACAACAATGATTGAAAGTTGGTAATCATCGGAATTCACTTGTACTGTCGTGCTAGAATTTCTAGTTGCAAACATAAATGGTGAAAGAATGTATTTTGGAGAGAGTAACAATTTTTATTGTGTTGTTTGTAACGACTTTTAGTTGGGTAACCATTATTGGCATGAAATTTTAATGCTCTTGAATGTTGGCAGGAGATTTAAATGGGTTAACGGCCGCTTGTTAGATTTAGCGGAAGGTATGGTGACAACCAATCGTAGAGGGAAATTGGTGGGAGGCGGAAATGGTGGGAGAATTAGTGGAAGGAATGGGTGGGAAAAGTGGCGGAAATAATAAGTTGTTTGCATGGGGTGGGGTAGCGGTGGTTTATGGTTTTG